>PNEQ01005294.1:0-23680 GCA_003012365.1 Medauroidea extradentata
TTTTTTTTTTTTTTTTTTTTTTTTTTTTTTTTTTTTTTTTTTTTTTTTTTTTTTTTAGATATTTGCTATTTAATTTTTTTTCTGTTCGTTCCTTGCTTTATCTGACCCGATTCCAGTATTGGAATTTCATGTTGTGTGTGTATCCTGATGATTTAAAGCATACTCTGCTTATTGCTGTTTTCTTGTATTATTTCTTGGTTTTCTTTTGACAGTCATTTATTTCGCAATGGAGTATGTCCAAGCAAATAAATCCAGTCATACACTCCCATTGCAGAGTTCTTTCACAGCTCACGTCTTCAGTAGTACGTAAATAAACGCGATATTATATAAACTAGGTGGAAAGCTCAGGAGTTGCTATGTGTGCGTAACACGACACAGTGAGTACATATTATATTTACATTCTACAAAACATTCTTACTTTACACCTATAAACGTGTGCTCAGATTATCGGCTATCTGTCCAGCACAGGCACGTACGTCGCGTACAACCCCCACCTGCAATGGGCGCATGTGATCGTTGGTTACACGCACCACAACAACATGCAGTCCGGCAATACATTCCTCGACGCTTTCCAATGGTTCACGGTACACTAGTTCCTTAAGGACGTTCAAGTGGGGGAAAAACATCATTATTTTATATTTGAATGAAACAGTGTTAGTTTATAAGACGCTACTTAGGAACACATTTTGCTCCTACAAAAAAATTAGCTTAGCCAGTTTTCCCATAATGACATTTCAAAGTCAAAATTTGCATGTTTTTAGTTCATACAACCCCCGAAAACGAATTAGCATAATTAAACGAAATATCCACAGTGCAAGTACGTGTCCCGGGCTACGGCTTTAAGTATATAAAATCTCATTCAAACAATGTTTTGTATTTTTAAAACATTTCTGAAGTTGGAATTTTTTTGCTACTTGTAGGTTTTTTTTAAACAGAAAAATATTTTGTATTGGATTCGTGTATACTTAAATCCCTATCCAGTGGCATGTTCTTTTACTGTGAATTTTTTCGTTTCATTATGTTGACTGATTGCTCTTCGGGGGGTGTTTGAACTAAAAACATGCAAATTTTGACTTTGAAATGCCATTATGGGAAAACTGGCTGAGCTAAAAAATTTTTATAAGAGGAAAACGTACTCCCAAGTAGTCTCCAACGTAACATTGTTGCATTCTAATATAAAATTGTAATTTTTTCCTACTTGAACATCCTCAAGGAATACTCACAAAACTAGTCTAAGGGAATGAGAGCTGGTGACCTCGGTGGCAAGGATACAGGTGCATCACTTCCGATCCACTGCCATGGACAGGTGTGATCCAATTCCTGGTGAGCTGTTCCACGGTTATGTTGGTATCTTGCCAGTCAGACTCACCGGATGTTGGTATACAGCGTTTCTCCGGGATGTACTGCGGGAGCTCTTAAGCTGGGTTCAGAATAATAATTTATGTATTAAGAATTATGCAGTAAGCAATAACAGCCTGACCACTCTGCGTTCTTCAAACGAGTTAAACATCTGTAGATCTCGTAAAATATTTCATCGTCCATTTTTCAAAATATCGCCAAGAAATTGTATAGATGAAAAGACCAATGTAAAAAATAATATTAATATATTAAATTTAAAAAAATACATCTGATTGTTCGTTACTTGAATAATCGTAACACTTCTCGCAATTTCGGTAATCACAGTACACAGAGACTGCACATACTGTATAAACACAAGAACTGCACTTATTCGAAAAGTGCAAATAAAAATAAACAAATTTAAATTACTACAAACATATTTTCCGTATAAGATTTGAATCTTTAACATTAGTGCCAACAAACCAAAACTTTACCTCTGAGCAAAACTTTACTTGAAAGGCTCTTCTAAGCAGGTATTTCAATGTAAAGGCGCCTGCACGTATGCATGTAACAGAAATTATTAGATTTATCTTAATTTATGACAATAGTTACCATTAAATCGTATTATAATTTTTAAAATTATTAAATGACTTGTATACAAAAAAGTATTATCATACTACGATTTGTTTGCCAGCCAAATAAGATTTAAAAAACTTTTCAAGCAGCTATTATGTCGTTAAACTAAAAATAAATGTAAGCTGAACTACGATATTTCGTTTGAACTATCATAATATCCTGTAAACCAACATATATAACAGGACAACGTATTTAACAAACTATATTTAAATGTCCGCCATGTTTATTTAACTTCCTGAATGCTCTGATTGGTTCATTCCTATAATTCATATAAGTAAATATTGTTGCTTGTCATGTACCTGGAAGCCGGTGATCGGCAGCTGTGTCGTAACACTTTGTGGACTGGCCCCTGTATCACAGGCTTTGGCTACGTGATGGAAGTAACGCCGAAGCTACGTCATAGATACCTGTCCCAACTGCGTCTTAACCTTACGAGGGCGGCCTACGTGACTCAAGTCATGTCCGAAACAAGATGTAATATCTATTTTTAAACCCTGAAATGCGGGGAGTCCCCAACTGTTTTGACGAGTATATAAACGTCGAATCGACAACTTTGAAGAGAGTTCGCTATTGGTCGTGCTAGTAGAAGGTGCTGTGGTTGTGGAGAGAGACTGGTGAAGACATCTTGGTGACTCAGAGTCTACTGGGAGGCGGCAGGCGACTACCTTCGGAGCAGTGTTGGACGAACCAAGAGGACTGCTGCGGCGGGCTGACGGGCGAAGAGGAGGTTCGCGACGGGAGTCGAACCGAAGACTTCAAAAGTGACGACAGCGGTGAACCCGGGGTGCTGCACAGCACACGAGGATTCATCACCACTGCGGACTATTAAGGTTGTACACTGTCACTACTTGAAAGACTGTTGATTGGATATATGAGTGAATTTTATTGTATTTTGTAGTGTTTCATTACTGTAATTGATGGTAGACATTTTTTGATGCTTTAATTGTCAAAGTTAATTAACGTGTCTGTGACACAGGAGTAATTGTGTGAATAACTAATTGTGTTGTGAGAGTTATAGTTGATTGCTGTTTTGTGTTTTTCTTTAAGCTTTGTGAGCTATTAAATCCAGCACTTAATTTAACTCTTTTATTTCTATTTATATAGACATCTATCCCAAAAGAACTCATGGGAATTGCTCACATATAAAGTTTTTGCTGAAACTTGTAACAATATATAAGATTTCACCATTCCTTAGGTCACGATCAAAACAACAACTCACACACGACCTGTTAATTATTGTAACGAATCGATATGTCAAGAAATACACTTTGTATTCTTACAGTAAGTCAACTTACTTACCTACACATCATTTTTTTTTTGTTTTAATTGTGAACCGAGCTTAAGAGGGCGTTGAACTAACCTGCGATGCGTTGTCTGGTACAAACATAATAGGACTCCGGCACATTACAGTGCAGCAGCTCACCGGGAATTGGATCGCATCTGTCCATGGCAGTGGATCGGAAGTGGCGGATCTGTATCCTTGCCACTAAGGTCATCAGGTCTCAATCCCTTAAGAGTCTCATATATAAATAATACATGCGTCATGCAAATACTGCTTGAAACCTTCGAACCGTTGCATCAAAACTTACCTTCATCCTCTACCTAACAGTGTATAATACGTCCTGACTCTGAGTGTCTTGTGATCTACGAACGATTCCTGCAATTGATTATTTGAATAAACCGAACCATTTTTGTGGACATGCGTCTGAAGGCGGTAACATGTCTCAGTTCCAGAAACATTGCAACTGTTGTGGAGGAAGGACGTTTGAAACACTTCGTGTGTGTTTCCGTTTCTGTGCTGTATGTGTTTATGTACATTCGTGTTTCGTGTTTTTTGTTTATTCATGGTTGTTTTCGTACGATTCTTCAGACATTTTTCTATAGACAATATTTTGTTATTTTGTTGATTCTGCGGTTTTTTGTGTCGACTTTCTTGACAAAACTGCACTGAAAAAAAAAGAGTATAGTTGCAGGTACCATACTTGTGTTAAAATAGGGACGACAAAACAGTTTGGTTGTCGGTACTACTCTGGACAGTTCCTTCAACAATCTGTTCTGTAGAAGTTACCATCTGGTGTGTAAAAGCAACAAGGATCCTTGTTTCTTCTACAAAACAGATTGTTGAAGGAACTGTTCAGTGTAGTACTGACAACCAAACAGTTCTACTGTCTCTATTTTAATTAACAAACGTATGTTACCCACAACTATACTCGTTTTTCTATTTCGCTTTGGAATTAATTTGTGTTATTATTATTTTTATTATTTGGTGTTCTTGTCGGCTTTCTACATACGACTTTAGTATTATTTGCTATCGAATATATAATACATGTTGGTTCACAAGCGCTAATACGGCCTTTTCTTATTTTTATTTTGGTTTTATTGTCGTGTTTTTCTACAGCTCGGCGATATTCGCCAGCGACAACGTGTGTCAACAAACACGGTTCAGTTTGAGCGTCGTGTCACACTTTTGTTACGAAACTGCTTGTTATCTACTTCCTCACACATGTCACATTTCACTCCGCGAAGTCTTATTGCCTGGGCTTCATCTCTGTAAACAGCCAGAAAAACTTGTAAACACAGGTTATTCCTCACTTCGCAGTGCAGAAAGAAAGATTGACAGTACGGTGTCCCAGGTAAAGGAGGCAATTCAGAAACGATCTCGATAAAATAACAACCAAACAAACTAGTTATAACTTCAGACAGAGATCTTGAGGACTATTAACTGTATACATAACGTTTATCGCCTCAATTGCTGCGTTTGTATCAAAATGTGACATAATATGATGTCAAACATGCTGAAAAAAGGAAACGTTACAATGCATGTTTTGAAGTCAGCCTTCTGGGGTTCGAGCCTTGGCCCCAGCCATTGTTGTTATTACCATTTTCTGTGTCCTATTTCTGCTCGTTCTTTGGAAGACGGTGTGGTGGCCTTGACTCACACGAACAAGGAAAGAGGAGAGGTGACAGTTCAATGCAGTCCTGTGTGGGTCTGTGTGGGTTTGCGTCTTTGTTTGGTGTTATCAGCAGTGCAGTTAGTAGTGCAACTGTGAAGATATGTATTTGAGTTTTGGTGCTGCCAATTCAAAGGCGCTCGCAGCTCGGCGTCTGTATTCAGAAAGATTTCCGCAGCGTGTTTTACCGAGCCATGTTTATTTTTCTACTGTCGATTGTCGACTACGTAAAACCGGCTCTGTACAAGTAAGTAAACACCTAACGATATTTTGTATCCAAACGTGCCGTTACGTCGACATAAAGTCTAATTGAAATACCATTTCCTTAGGCTCATCGAGAACGTGGGGCTAACCTACCTCTCCACTACGTGGTCTAGGAAACTGTGTTACAGTGGGTCGATAATGACCCTTGCCGTAGCCCTCTTTAATAGAAGGCCACGGCCTTACATCTGGTAACCCTGCACACAAGGGTCATTTTAACACTTTTTTCAGCTCCTCAAATGCAATGGCTGTACCTGATTCGTTATTCTGCCCTACATACCGGCGAATCAGGGAAAGCCACTGCCATTGGCAAGACAAATAAATAGAGACAGGAAAAATGCGCGGTTTCACTGACATGTAGGCTAGCCTCCAAGAATATATGTGTACTCAAGTAAACAATAGCTGATCACTGGCTGCTCTCTGACAAAGTGATATGGGCTTGCATTCAGTTGCTGCTGTACTATTGGCTAAGCGACTTCCAGGAAGTGTTAAATAAGTCACGTGCCAATTGTGAAAGTGGCACGAACTTAGAGTCGCTGCAATTATAGCTTGGGACAAAAGAAAACGCGAATTTTTCAGGTCTCTACAAACAAACTGTTAAAATTACCCTTCCTGGCAGGGTTGCCAGATCTAATGCCGCGGCCTTCTTCTAAAGACGGCTATGCCCTTGCACCAGCTCCCGTCGCATCGCTGGAAATTAGGTATTTCGAAAACGGCTGTCTGTTCGGTATTGATTGGCAGTGAATACATGGCGTATTACAAGCTTAACCCAGGGGACCAACCCCTTCGAGTCCAATTTTTGCGAGCGATATCACGAAGAATCTCTTCAAAATCCCGAGTTTCCCTCACTGGTGATGTTTACTGATGAAGCCAACTTCAATGAAAATTCCATTTTCAATTCCAAAAATAATATTGACTGGGCTGTGAACAATCTGCGTAGTGCGTACGAGCGTGGCCGGCAAGAAAAGTTCAAAGTTAATGTCTGGGCAGGTATTTCAGAAGATCGTTTAATGGGTCCCTACATTTTACCAGAGAGACTAACAAGTCCTAACTACCTCGTGTTTTTACGAGACGTCTTACCGGAGCTGCTTGAAGAGGTTCCTCTCGAGGTGCGAGCGACCACGTGGCTACAACACGACGGGGCGCCGGCACATAGTGCAGTACTGGTCGGAAACCACCTGAACCTTATGTACCCTGGACGGTGGATCGGGCGTTTCGGTACAATTCCCTGGCCTGCGAGGTCACCTGATCTCAATCCCTTGGATTTTTTCTTCTGGGGCGCTATGATGGAATTAGTGTACGAAACACCTGTACAAGACGAAGAATATCTTGTTGCCCGCATTGCCGCCGCTGAATTGGAAATCCACGAAAATCCAGCCATTTTTGCCCGCGTACGTGAATCAATGGTTCAGCGTTGTAACGCCTGCATTGCTACTAATGGTACTACCTTTCAGCAATTGTAAATAATAGCGAGACAATCATTTACTTTTCAGTTCGGAAACGTTTTGTTTTATGTTAGGGTCGTTTAAACGGAGTTGTTCAGACGCGGCCTAATCTTGGCTTTGGAAGTATTATTGTGAATTTTCCGGTTAATTATTGATTTACAAACGTTACCATTGCTTACACTTCATCTTCTTGTTTCTTACTAAAGCCTTTAACGTTTCTGTACAATTTATTAAAGAAGATGTCACTGAAGAAACGTTACACGAACAAAAACATTATCTTGATTTGTAACGCAACAGCTTCGTTTCGTTGCGCAGCTAAAACAATGAGACCACAATGCAGGACTTTTTAAGTAAAGACAAAGGAAAACAAACATACCATAAATAAAATCACATTTCACCACAATAACAAATGAAACTTTTGAAGGGACCAAGACTCGAACCCTGGAAGGCTGACTTCAAAACATGCACTGAGCCATGCTGACAGCATGCCGATGAGGGGAACCGTTGAGATTGTACCTGCGCCATATTTGGAGCTGCTAAATGACAACTACGGCGCGACGCAGGTGTGACGTCATATTACATCTTCGTTACCAATTTTAAGGCATTTCCCGTCCGAGTACCCCCCAAGTGTCCTGTACCATATTACTTGTCTGAAGATCATCTACGTTGCTACGGAGAGTTTTAAACGTTAAGTGCGGACATCCTGTGTATATATATATATATATATATATATATATATATATATATATATATATATATACATACATACATATATACATACACACAGGCAGTTATTATTCAGGTATCGCTACAATTTTACTCAAAACTAAACCCATGATAAAATTGGGAGGTAATATATTTTAATAAATTTGTAATTTCACACCGTACAGGATGTTACAAAAAGGTACTGCCAAACGTTCAGGAAACATTCCACACATACATTGAAAGAAAATATGTGATATGGACATATGTCCGGAAACGCTTAGTTACCATGCTAGAGCTCAATTCCTTACATCTCGTTAAATGTCATCGCAAATATCACTTGATACAGAAAATGTCCCAAATACCCTATGTATTGGTTCTTTGCAACGTACTTTACTTCCTAGGTTTACCGCCAGGAGGGCCACTTGACGGAAGGTAATCTGGACTGCATTGCTTGTGCTGACAGACCACACATTGCTGTGCAATCGTAGTACTAGGCACATTGCATCACTCGTTTAGTGTTCATCACGTGCTTGTTTTGCAGGCAGTGCTATGTTTACAAATGCGGAGATGGCAGATGTTCATTTTATGTACGGATTAGCACAGGGTAGTAACGAGATGTAAGGAATTGAACTCTACCATGGTAACTAATCGTTTCCGGACATATGTCCATATCAAATATTTTCTTTCTTTGTGTGTGTGGAATGTTTCCTGAAAGTTTGGCCGTACCTTTTGGTAACATACAGTGTATGTCAAAGTAGGACAAGTATTTTTCTTTTATATCAGGAAGTATTTTTCAAAATCGTCTCAATGAAGCGAAATAATTGAAGTAGAGTATTATTGGGCGATCATGAACAGCTAACAATTCATACCTATGTCGGCTTAGTTTCACGTCCCTTGCTGAAACTTCATTAAATGCTTGGTCTATCATTTCCTGATAGCTAAGTAAGTTAACAAATAAAATATTACTTACCTACCTCATCAAAACTATTTCTACGTTACACACTTACTAAATGTTAACGAAGTGATTATTAAAATATTCCAAAGGGATAAACTTGTAAATTAAAGAAATTAATGGTGACACGTTCTGTAAGAGTTGACTAGTAACAAATGAACGGTATAATGATCAGCATTCGCTTTGGCTAGAGACTTAAATGCTAAATATTTAATAATATTAAAATCAGTACTGGCTGTTTGCGTAAATTTTCAAATAAAAATTTCAATTGATTTCTAGAAACTTGTTTAAAATTATAAATTTATTCAGGTTTAAAATGTTTATGCTTTTGCTGGTATACGTTATTTCATCGGACTATTATTTTTGCAGTAATTCGGTTTTTCACATAGTCATGACCCGGAAAATTTGCGAATCCATTTTAAGAAGACGTAAAATTTCCCACAACTGAATTATTTTCGTGAATGGGTCATAGCTAGAGGCCGGAAAAATTCGCTGTTTCACTGACATGTAGGCTATGAGTAATCGTGTAGACAGAAGCTGTTTATTTTCTGCTCACTGACACTGTGAAATGGGCCTGTATTAAATTACAGTTTTATTATTCGGCTCAGCTACTTCACGGGAAAAAATATTTTGCGGCAGCAATAAAATATTTTGTGGGTATTCATCCTGCAAATTTTATTTTTTTGTCACCACAAAATTATTTTGCTGTCACCAAGGTATTATGGTCACGAAAAAAATGTGTTTACTACAAACTATTTCTGCTGGTAAGACTGTCTGTGAAATTTATCTTTCAGTGTTCCAGGAATTGTCGAAAAAGTAAACGGCCAATTGTGAAAGTGATTCTGACCCACAGTTGCTGGAAGTCTAGCTTACGTCTTAAAATAAAACGCGCATTTTTCAGGTCTCCAGTCATAGTCCGTGAGGACTGTGAGTAGTCAGCAGGTTTGGATGAACACACAGACTTCATCACTACCTTGTCACATTTACAACTGTCCACTCACTGAAGCAACAGACAATATACAAGTATCTGAGGACATAGTGTATACAGTACTGAGAAGTCCAGCTGGCTGGTCGTTGAACCCTCAAAATACCCGGTTGTGCAATAATCTGAAATAACTGTAATGAACAAACGATCGCTTGCGAGATTTAATGACGCAAAATGTACTATTTTCTTTATTTATTTTAATCAAGTGTATCAATGTAAATATTTTTTTTCCCAATCTTGAACAAAGTGCTGGGACATTCAAGAATATTCCACACACGCTACCGTACGAAATTGTTAGTGACACTGGTAAATGGCGGGAAAAGTTGATTGTTTGCTAGGCTCCAACATGCTATGTTTAACACTAAAGGTATTGCACTTATATTGGCTATCGTTTATTTGAAGTACCGTGTCCCTCTTCAACAGACCCAATTATAACTGAATAGTAGTAACACAGAACGTGTGTGGTTTGACAGAAAACTGTTCACACGTGTCACGATTGAGATACTACAGTTTATTGGAGACTATATTAAATATTTTTGCGATTTTCCAGTCTCTCTATCTATTGTGTATCTCCTATCTAAGACGGTAAATAACTAAGCCGACTTCACGATTACCTTCAATCATTTGAACACATCCAACCAAAGATACATAATACGCAGATACACATTCTCAGATTTTCGTTGACAATAATTGAAAGTAACGGGACAAGTTAAGACTGACTTCTGCATTTTACTTACCTATAAGTCGTGAAAGTGAAAAAACAGTAGGCTATGGATGTTTGGTGCAGAACTGAGAATTCAAAAGCAAAGAGTGAGAGATTTTGGTCAGCGGTTAACATAGAGGTCTTCAGCGTTAGTGAGGGTGATATGATGTGAGTATGGAGATCCCCGAGAAAACCCGCCGACCAATGGCATCGTCCGGCAAGATTCCCACATGCGAAAATCTGGGACCGACCACGCCGGGAATCGAACCCGGATCACCTTGGTGGGAGGCGAATGGACTGACCATTCGGCCACCGCGGCCCCTTCCAAACGCTAAGAAATTTGTAACGTGTCACTTCTAGTTCACATTAATAGAATTATAAAATAAGTTCAACGACAGAAAAGTGACATGCAACTATTGATACAATTTTAACTGAATGAGATTTTACTGAGATGTTAGTTTTATTTTTAATGCGAGACTGACAATCTAATAAGAATTACAATCCGGGGCTTCGATACTGTCGTACGCTGCAACGCTATCGAGTAGAAAGGAATTTACGAAGGGAATTCCGTGTTAATATTATTTTGATTATGATGCCGCTGTTGCGTAAAAATGTCGAATTGCAAGGACTTAACACGAACGTCTGATTGGTGCTCGAGCTTCGTGCAGCGTGATCGTAGCTGACATTTGTTCTCAGAAACCAATAGCGTCCACAACGCTTATCTTTGAAAGAAAACACACTTCTGACTACTTGTGAATGCTATTTTCAAGACACCACGTACATTGAAAGCATGATTTTAAAGCCATTAAACTTGTCTGAAATCAGCTTTCTTTAGTCGGTTATTTCTCAATATGTATGTACCATATTAGTGTGGAACTGAGGTCTACAATGACATAGGACTTTACTATAATATAGCTTTCAATAAAATCGTAAGGTCACCGCCTGAAGCCCCACAGCAAAAACGTTACGGCGTTATCATCTTCTTAGTGCAAGAACTAGGTAAGTCAATTTTTCCAAGTTTAGGTTATCTACAGATGTGTGCACTATGTTCCTATAGATTTATAAATATTTATATATGTGTTAATAAGTATTGTTGCAACACAATTTTTTTTACAAATAACTGTGTGTATTACAAACGCAATTTTTATGTAACTATTAGATATCTCCAACTACGTAGTTATCTAGTTGTAACATTAAACATACAATATCGCAAAACACATGCCGTTTGGCATCGCTCGTACTGCTTCATCGAGTTTTGCATCACACACCAATACACCCTTTACCGTCAGCCGCCTTAATATGTGTGTAATGTAAGGAAAAGTAACATTATTAATATGTAAAATGAAGTGTCCTGACTGACACACTCACTCACTCATTAACGCACAGCCCAAACCGCTGGACCTAGAATCACGAAATTTTGAAGGAAGCTTCCCCTGCCCCGTAGGCACCCACAAAGAATGGATTTTTCGAAATTTGATAATTTTATATAATCATTACTACCAAGAAAAGTGCCAGCCCAAATACTAGAAGAAAAGCGTATATATGTTCCTGAATGGCAAGTACAATCAAATGCAGCATTTGAAGTAACATTGGGAAGTACAAATTGGAGACAAATATTATCAGATTCAGAGGAATTAGTAGACTGCTTATTGTTCAGTGGCTGTTATAGTTTTCAGTGTTTCACGTGTGGCTTGTAGGGGCTAGACACTTCCAAGCCACGCACGGATGTAAGCGTACACGCTGGCGGGCCATGTATCTGTTAGCAGAGGGTGAAGGAAGGACGTAAACAAACAGAGTAGCAACATGGTAAAGTGAGTAAAAGTGTCGTGGCACTCAACAGTTCATCAACTCGCGCAGCCTAGTGATGACAACACCAGGACGACGGAGAGAGGTACGATGTTTTATGAGCGCGACAGTGGTTTCCTCCGGAGTTGACTACGTCATGACATTATGTTAGGCGAAGAGGTTTTACTACAGAGGTGAGGAAGATTACGTGTGTGAGAGAGGATAAAAAAAAGAGATTCCTTCTGAAGAAATCTTTCAAGCGTACTTTTACATCTCAGCGTAGAAAAAGTTCGGTTACTCATACGAACCAACAATCGAGTAAAGATGCCGCATGCGAGGATGCAGTGTAAGTAAACCAATTAACTGACTAATGGAGATGGTGGAAGATTAATTATATCAATAAATAAAGAAACATGTTATATTTCGTGGACTATTTGACAGATTTCACCATGTTTTATGATGTGACATTTCATCAAACGAGATTTTAAAATATCCACTTTAGTTGGGTTTATTGTTGAGGGTTAGCCATGTTGGGAAATAACAAATGAATAAAGGTAAAAACTATGTCATATTTCAGAAAGTACTAAATTTATTGTTCACAAATTTTACAGATTGCGTTTTTTATTCAAGATTTTGGGTTAATTTTGAGCACTAGCAATAGGCTTATTTAACTATACCACAAAGTTTTGGTTCAATACTGAAATGAACGTAGACACCGGTCTTCAGTGCGAAAGGTCCTGGGTTCGAATACCGGCATAAATACAGATGTTGTGTTGTACCTTCACTACACTTCACTTACATCGTCACTTAAGACCTCTAACCTGACCTGAACTGAAAGTTCATTAGTGCAATAAATGTGATGGTTTGGTGTTAATTATTTAATTTTCACTCAACATCTGTTTTGGTTTGTCCTTCAAATTTAGTTTCATGAAATACGGCTGTTTTAGTTACAAACCAACATGTTTACGGGACGTATCCTGTATTACACTGAAAACTTTGCTGTCGAATGTTCTGTTACTGCGAACACGAACGTTTTTTTTACCGTTTCTAAAATGACTCGCAACTGGCCAGTAACCTCAGCGACGTCAGTATAAAAGGGCATATGGGGAAGGTATCTGTGTGGAAGGCAGATACTTATGCTGAGTGGTGCGTGCGTATACCAGGTAGTGCAAAGTCAAGGACAAGAAACGTTGTTTCAACACGTTAAAGAGTTAATGGAATGTAACCTGCTCCAGTCAGGCCAGCTTTCTTGTTAACGTGACCAGGATTATTCAATCGCCATAGGTTGACCAGGTTGTGACTAAACGCCAGCAAGCTTCATTTTACTACGTTTAGGGTAAAACTTCAATCCAGATTGAGCCTGGAGAGGAATCAACTCAGAATGAATGTACAGCGAACATGGATTGACGAAATGCTTTTTTTGGTAAGTACTACATTCCAGGTTGAACTGTAAACAAGAGCAAAGATGGAGTCAACCTGGACTGAAAACATAATAATGTGATTATCAGCGACAATATGAAGCAGAGAACAGGTGACTGACGAAAATAAGAGTTGCTCCAAATAAGGCTTTTCTCCACGAGATGTACCACTTCTCTTGTTTCGCTTCGCTTTATAAAAGCCATTTCACTTCACAAATACCTGACTTTAACGCTCTCTATAATATTAGGCTATAATTGGTTTCCTGTTAATTTTCAACCTAACCACAACACATAGTAACACAAAAAGGTGGCAACTTGGTCCTGGGCTTTTTCTTTTCTGTCCAGTCTTTGTTTACAGTAAAATTTCAATCCGGATTCTTCACTCCAGTCCACGTCAACAAGTGGAGGGGATTATTTCGCTTCACTCCTACTTCAGTCCACAACAAAGTGTTTATAGTAAAAGGCCAGCTTTAACACTTAATACGTATATTAAATAGTTTATTAAATAAGGCAACAACTGCATATGTTGTGTTCAAAATAGACGGCAGAGATTTCATAACAGTTATATTTATTGTATATTATTAAAACAATTTTTAAATTCGAATCCTCTATAATATCAAACAAATTGTAGTTTGCAAAGGTACAACCACATTATGTTTAATTTTAAAAAATTATAATATCATTAACGCGCTCTTTTGTTCGATATTTTGAATACTTGGCATACAATTTTAGTTATCATTAATTGTGTACATAGTGGTAACAAGGAGTTGACAGAATTTAATAGCATTATCTCTAGTCACTTTTTTGTCCTTGGAAACTTTCCTTGCGTTGTTAAACGCCTCAAACATAATGCATGTTTTAAAACTATGACAACCTTACGATTTTCCATAAACGACTGTAAAATGATACTACAGTTGCTTTCTAATATACTAAACATTGACACTTTCTATTCCTTCGTAGTTATAAGCCGAAAAATTTTCTCCCAGTTTTCGTAATACTAAAAAGTCGGTGAATGGTGGCTAGATCATTCTACTAACAGACCGCATATAACTATGTCCTATTACAATGCAGGTGATCGAAATATTTATTTATCAAATAAACGGCTTTCATAGCTTCCTTAAGTCAAAAGTCTCATGTCCTTTTGTAAATTACTGTGACGTCCATGAACCCTAAAACACTGGAATTATAGTAGATTAAAATGTTACTAATACTTTAACGATAAGGATGTACTAACAGATAATCCATTTATGTATCGTACACGACATAGAATAGATCTAAATATGTTTATGGTTTTGTTAAAATGCTTAGTTATCAGACACGAAATGATTTGTTTTATTGAAAATTTAGTCAATTTTCAACAGACACTAGAAAATGTTCGGAACAATACGCTCACACATTTACACTTAACAATAAAATTTATAAGAAATGCTATGCCAGAAAACGCGAATGCTCAATTTCGAACGAATAACTAACTGGAACTCGGAAAGCTGTGTGTATGAGCAGGTGTTTTCAGTTTTTTAGTATACGATAATATATGTGTGTTAAGAGTACGAGGAATGTGGATTTGATATATTTAACACAACTATAGATGGTTTACTAGGCCTACACGGTTAACTTTTAATACGGGTCTAACGAACCGAAGAAAGAAATGTTTCGGTACACAATGAATGTAATCTTCATTCGCGCTCTTCAATTTGCTACGTTATTGCCACCCACACATATTCACTTGTTTTATATTTACTAAAGGATTAAGGCAAAATATTCTGAAAATAAATCTTTAAAATATAATTATCATTAAAAACTAATATATAGCAGGATTAGTAAGTTAATACAGATATGTGCTGTTAGTATGAAATGAATGTGTACAACAACTACCAAGATACTGAAATTCAACATAAGCAGTATCACCTTCGTTACCATTGAACTGATGCCCACTATAAAAATGGCATATTCAAATGTTTCCAACTCATTAAATTAAGAAAATGGGTTAAAAAATTAAGTTTTTCGAAAGTCTTATTAGTAGAGTAATTATGATGTGTAAGGCAGGGCAGTGGGATCACACTTGCCTCTCGTTTAGGAGTAGGCCTACCTAGTTCGATACTTATTTTGGCAGCTTGATTTCGGTTTTCCAGGGTTTTCCTAAATCACTACAGGCCAATGTTAGTGTAGGTCATCTCCCACGTGTACTTCTACCAATGCCCTGAGGTCATTGGAGTGCACTTGCAACACCCGATTTATTAAAGAATTTGTTTTATTTATGGTGCGTAGTACTATAATTAATATTTATCTTAGACTATGTGGTGGGTTTTTGGGGAAAATAATTATCTGCTCTATGTCAAAAAAAAATGTAAACGTTTAAAGTTAATATTGAAAATATATAATTGGGTATCTTTGTATAGTTGATATGTATTTTATTCTGATGTTCTCATCTCTGCTGCCACTCGACACCCTGACTGAATAACATGTCCAGAAATATTTTATTAAAAAACAGACAGAGAAAATTTACTGTCTCATAGTATAGTTTTACTCAGTGTATATGCGTGTGTGTGAATATATATATATATATATATATATATATATATATATATATATATATATATATATACACCTATATTATATATCTAAAATAGCAATTTTTCTTCTACACTTAAATGTGATTTACGGTACATAGGTAAGTAGGATTTTCGTAGCGTTTCGTCAGAAATAGGTGCTGTACATGGAAACTGTAACTGTGCAAGACTGTAATTACACTTGCATATAGATTATATATTACACGCTCATTGAAACTAACAGTCAAACTACCTGCGATATAGTTCAGTTTGGAGTATTCGTTTCCAATCAATACTTGCAAATGTATTCAATTTTGTTACACAAATATTTATATGTTGGGTAATATATATAGTGGATATAGGTCTGTTTTATGTATTTTCAAATGAAGCATTTTTAAAAATGAATATAATTAGTCTACAAAATAAAAGCGGAAAAAATAATTGCATTTCTTGTTTTAACCAATAGCTGAATGTTATTTTCTAAATATATTAAATTGGTGGAGTAAATAATTTCAAACAGTTTTTTTTAGGTTCCGAGAATATAAATGAAAGTAATTAATTAGATGATTTGGGCGAGTTTTTTAACGTCATTGTCGATCTGTTAACGTGCAGTTCAATCCTTCGTTGCTTGTTCACTCCATTTAAGAAGCTGCATTATCCAGTCAGACGTATGTTCCCAAAGTTATGCACATGATGTGTATATTTCTTCCCCATTTTAATATTTATTAGTGAACACCACAGTCGCTTTAAATTGAAATCTGTATTTAAACTGGAAAAGTATGGGTTGTATACAGTAATTCACCGCGTGAACATTATGTGTAAAATTCAGCCCTCGCGGAGCCTTCAGAATGTCAACGCGAGATATTCAACTTTGTGCTAAAAATATTGTCACGCCACTACTGGAGCTTTAGCTCATCCTGATTGATTGTGGATAACATTGGAAAAATGGGGCGAGGATTCTATGAGAGAAGAAAAAAAAATGCGTGACCTCTGAAGTTCCAATATTTTCCGAGCGTAAACTTGGCTTGGTAAGGTAGCATGTGCGCACTGCTATTGGCCACTGGTGAATGTAGTCGTAGAAGAAGTGTGGGTGGAATTAAATGAAGTCCCTTTATACCAAGTCTTTAAAACTAATTGCGTTTGCTTACTTTTGTGTTAAACATCTACCTCATGTTTGTATGTTTGGACAACCTGAACTGCTTGGCATGAGTAAACTGTTTACTTAATTGGTTAAAATAAAAGCTACTGCCGCCTTATAAATGAATCCTATATTTTTAAGATGCTTGCAATGAAAATTTGAGATTATGATACATTAATTTCTAAATAAATCTGAGCTTAGATGTGTTGCAAGTGGGGAACAGACGGTGGTTTCTATTAGAGGACATTCTTCTCTTATTGCTGTATACTGTAAGAACATTTTAACATATAATTTCTCAAGGCACCGGTTAAGCTATAAAAATGTGATTAATTTTGAGAACTTTCACCTATGTCAATAAATTATTTTATTTCCGTTAAATGGTTTTTACTGATCCTGTAGAACAATGTGAACATTATGTAAATAGATCTGGCAATACGAAAAATGGGTTAAGGGAAGAGCAAAGTAAAATAATAAAATATTAATACAAATTGTTTCAAATGAATATATTGATAAGTAAATTCACCGTAGGGATTCTATATTTCTACAAATATTTATATTAGAGAATTGTTAAACATGTATGGTCAGGAGAATTTTCGTAAATAAATTACGGAATGTATTCTCGTAAAACAACTACGTAAAATACTATAGGACCCAATTATTTGTAAAAAAAAAATAATGTATTTCGGAAAATTACTGTATATTCTTCAAATAATAAAACACTTCCGGAAAATATAATGTTTCTATTAAAACAATAGTGTGCATATTGAATTATTAGATAATGTACACACTGTCTCATCTTAGCAATGTGATTCGCATATTTACACAATTACTGAGTATTTGGATCACGAACATCTTAATACTGACTAAATATTAATTATAATAATACGACATGTTGTACGTTATTAGTTCTATTTCAGTCACTTGTAATTTCCTTCAAGCCGAAATGTTTGATTTTAGCGAAGTTTTTAACCGATATTTTAATTTATTAGTAATTTTGAACACAAGTTTGTTGTAACTGAAATGAAGTATTTTTTATCATTAAGTTGCTACTTTTATTAGTTATTAGGAACGAGAAACTTACGGATTCATTTCTTAACAAGTTTGATTCCAAGCACATGCTCGATCATCTGTGACTGCACATTGATCACTGAAGAATTTCGAACTAATACCAAACCAACTTGCATGTTAACAATCACAGAAATCTGACCTATTGGCTTACGAGTGAAGTTGGCCGATCCTTGGGGATAAAGCTTATGCTTGAGAGTTTATTACAGAGTTTTATTAGTCTGGAGGTCATTGAACTAGTGAAATTCTCCTGATCCTGCTATCTAGTTTTTAAATTATGCAATATTTTCATCCATCGACATGATTTATAGCCATTTAATCTGTTGTGAACTATGAAGCTCAGTAGTATGTGGGACCAATTAAATAAATGAAAAATAAATAAAATAATTAATGAATTAACACATATATACGCCATATAATATAATAAGTTATTGAATCCTTACTATTATAAATGCGTTTGTGAGTTTGTTTGTCACGCTTTCACGTTTAAACCACTGAACCAATTTAGATGAAAATTGGTATAGAGATAGATTTGACCTTGGAGAAGAATATGGGCTGCTATTTATCGCAAAAAAACCTTGAAGGGGGTGAATATATTCCCCGATAACTCCACTAGATGATGCTGTAATAGGAGGGCCGCAGGTCACAGGAACACAAAGTCTTAGAAGGCGTCAACACAAGTGTGACGGTGAAGGAACCTAAGCGTACTATGTCAACTTCCCACGAGGTTCACATGTGGCGTCTTTTCCAGGGACAATTGTACGCGAACAAAGTCGCGGATGCTTTATTTATTTTCTCAATGATTTTCGACATTTACTTGAGGACATCAACGCGAGCGAAGTCGCGGGTAAAAGCTAGTAATAAATAAATTCACAAACAAATATATAACTAAATAAAATAGTAAATAAATTAGGAAATGTGTAAATATGTAAATTATTAAACAAAAATAACTTAATGAATAAAAAATTAATGACCGAATTATTGAAATAATAAATACTACAGTGAAATCATTAAAGATTAATAATAAAATTAATGAATGAGTAAGTAACATACGTAATTATTGAATGAAAAAATAATGAATACCAATAAATAACTAAACCAACCAACCTTCAGGTATTTGCTCGCCAGTCTCAGGCGCACCTTGTCGTATTCCCCCTACTTGATCATTTCGTTGCCATCAATACTTTCAAAGAAAAATGATTAACTATAAACTAAGTTATAGGTTAGCACCTGACTATTTTTAAACAAAGCATTTTTTTTTTTAAGTTTTAATACTAACGCCTCTGGCACAGAACGTAGTAGCCGTTGAACTGCGGTGTACATACTCACTCATGATTGTGTACAGTAGAAGTAAATACGTTTAATTACTGTTAAGTATATTAATAAGATATTATCACTATTACTTTTTATTCTTGAAGAAGTGGTAACACACTTCCTTCGATTTCGGTGGGGACTGGGTTTGATTCTCGGTTTGGTTATTCTGATTAAGAATTTCCATGGCTTAAAGAAATAATTTCAGGCGAATTTTGGGATTGTTTGTTAACAAAGGCCCTGACTGATTTCCTTCCCCTTTCTCTCACGTACCTTTACCAAGGATGTATTGTAGTTGTCCTAGACCTATATTAAAGACTTGAAAGAAGAACGGAATAATAATGCCATTCTTACCGCATAGTGCTATTTTGTTGTTATTAAAACCATTCGTTTGGAAACTTAACAACGGTTGCTATACATTGCAAGAATATTTAAGTATTAATTAGTTGGTACCTTCTCTGATCTTGAAAACATTTTCTGCTACATAACTACAAAACTGACTTTCACAACTTAAACATAATATTGAAAATGATTTAATATAACTTTTTAAATGTAACAAATTGTTGATGTAGTTCCTACATCCATCAAATGTTATGTGCCCTGAATGTTACGCGCGTCGCTTACACCACGTGTAAAACATACATGTTTTTCGAGCGAAATCTTGCACGCAAAATTTGCTGTAAGAATACCTAACAATTTACATTTCAGACGAGGTCACAAAAATGTAAAGAATGTAATGTTGCTTCATGTGTCCAGAGTAAGTTCATAAACGTGATTGGTATAAAATAAGAATGTTATTTTTTTAAAATGGGCACGACGTTTACTTCTTCAAATACGTGTAATAAATCCCACCAAAATTGTTATATTTATCTTGAAAAAAAAACTGACGTGTACAAATTGTATGCAAACAAAAGGAAATATTTATCAATGACTGTGTTTACGGTTCATGAATGAATTACTCTTCCTATACCGAAATACGACATCGTCTATCTTCTAATTTCTAGAGTCATGATTTTGTGGCGGAAAAATTTTTGCACCAGTCGGATTCAATTCCTTATGTGTCACAAGTACATCTCTGCTTCATGGCCAATGGTTCTATTGGAAAATCATAGACGTTAATGGCGTCTCAATAATCTAATTGGTGCTGTCAAAAGAGAGACGTGTTCCAACAAAAACACTCTGCCAATAATCACGAAACAGCTGCCGATGTGCACTTAAGACATTGAAACAAAATGATGAAGATATGTTTTCGTAATAAACGTGGGTTTACCCATCTTCCGTAAGAATTTGTCGTACGAGTTCTGCATCTTGCTCGAGTCAGCTCCTGTTCTGCGTCGCGTGAGACCGGCTCGAACAATATATCCCCTGGTGACGGCGAAGAAGAATGCGCCTAGTTACTGGAGTCTTATCGACTGGCGTCTTGGCCAAACTCACGTGCGGCCGAGAGAAGTAGTAAATTTTGCGGTCTATTTCAAGAGTAACTAGCCGGGTTCCAGGTCTCGGCGGGGAGTTCATGTGATGGAGGAGGGACTATATTTGGCTTGGCCGAGGTGGCGTGAATGGCGTTGTGGGTCCATGTCGGATTTCCGCGCTCTCCCAGACAGAGTCTCTGGTCCTGCGTGTACTGCGTGGGTGACATGCGACCCCGGCGTGTCTTCACCCCTCCCTCTCCTCCACATAAGACAAGGTGAGCAGTCCCGTCTCAACTAGGTATTAAGAGGACGTTGTACATGATCAAACGCTAAAAGCATTACTTTACAATTTTAGGTTTCATGAAGCCAACCCGAGCGAGGTGCTTTATACGGCAACACGCTGCACTCGCATTCGGGCGAACCCGGCTTCAATCCCCGGCTCCAGCCGTCCTTGTTTCCCATGGTTTTTCCTAAATCGCTCCAGGCGAATGCTTGAATGGTTCCATGACAAAAGCCATGGCCGACTCCTCTCCCAGCTCCTGTCATTGTACCAAGTTGTGTCACCGTCTATGATAACCTCGCTGTTGACGAGACGTAAAAACCAACTACCTTTATCTTGGAGCCATTTTGCATAAATTAAAAAAAAAACCGCCTTAGACAACAGGCATTATCAAGTTCCTCGAATAACCTATTTCCAAAATATCTTACATCTCATTGAGGTGCAACAGATTTACTCTTGGAAAATTCATCATTCTGGGTAAGTGTTTGCTCTAAAGCTGCTAATGTCACTGTCTAGGGTAGTTCTTTCGTAAATTTTCTATATTTACTTTCAAAAACCTGTAGCTTTCAAACTGTGCTTATGGAGTTTATTTATCTACCTCACATTAAGACCGTGGCGGGATGGAGGGAACAGGTGATACCGCCTGGTCTTACAAACTCGTCCTCTGCTGCGTACTACGTCATCAAGGTTACGGCCAGGAAGCATACAACAATGCGAACCTTGTTTTCGCCAAAGACTCCTGAAGTAGAGTACAAATCCCTCCACCCCCTAATACCAACGTTAGAACACCCATCTTGAATGATGGGGAGACGTTTCAAAACTGTCATGTTCGTAACATAATATTCGTTATTACTTTTAACTTTTAAACATATTATATAAACCATTTGTTAATGCCATGCGTTAGTATCGATGCATAATTTAAAATCGTAGTTATTTCATTGTAATATTTATTTTCCGTTGCATACGTTGTCCGTCAGAGGAAGGGGATGGCGTCATTCTTCGGTTAAGGATTTGTTGTCACTATTCCAGTTATGAGAGTCTGGTTATGCCTGGCGCGCTCTATATGCAGGGCGTCTGCTACGATGTCGCGTTTGACGGCCACCATTCTTGTGTCACAAGAACTACAGGGTGGTAAAGGACTTTGTGTGTAGGGGGGGGGGAGGACATATGCACAGTTCCACTCAGTGGCAGATTTAAGGGGTTGGCGAAGGGTACGATCGTTCCCTCCCCCTTAATAACCTGTTGTGTGTGTTTTTTTAAGTATAGCAAATTGTTAATATATATATATATATATATATATATATATATATATATATATATATATTTACAGAAGAAACATTACATTTATACAAATAAATATATGCAGATAATTCTGTCATGCACATGAGCTAACAAATGCTTTGTATAAACACTAATATAATATGCATATTTTATGTGATCATAACGGCAAAATTAAATATTTTGAAAAACTTTTTCCTTTTTCTCAAGCTCCGTTTTATGTAAGCGAGGACCGTTCTTGCTCGATAATCGCTGTGTACTGTGCTGGGAGAAGGCCATATTTCTGTTTTTTCTCTTGTGTGAAGTCCCTTTCGACCCTTTCTCAGCAGGAGGGCCAGTGATTCAGGCTGAAGAGAGACTGGTCAGAGCAAGGCCTGTCATAAATAACGGCCCATAACCGCGAAGGGGGAGGGGGTGATGGTGTACGAATTTCGATGAAACCATGACTTTTCACACTCTGTCTCTAGCGTGCAGTGACCGTGTGATGGATTCAAGTAATACTTTATGAAGCGTTTTACGTTATGTTTTAAGATTGAATACTAACTAGGAAGATAAAGAAAATAACTTGTTTACATATTTTTAGTAAACTGCAGAAACGTGAGGCAACAGGATACGGCGATGCTGATACTGTGGCACAGATTCGTTTTTAATAGGTTCTTTATACCGTGAAAGCAGTTTAATGTCGTTCAAGTGTGAGAAATTCTATAATTTAATTTGTACGAAATAGCGTCTAATTTTATATATGTTACTAGTGACTATATTATCCTCTCAAGAACAATAGTTTAGCTTGCGTATTTTTCCCATAACTGCATGTCAAAGTTAAAATTTCGAAGTTGCGAGAACATATATCCACGAAAACTTAATGCATTACTATATTTTAATATTAATTAACACTGAAATCAAATTAATGTCGCGGGCTGCATGATTACAGTTATAAAAACGCAAAACAACTAAATTTTGTATTTATTTTAAAATATTCAGTAAAGTATTTCCTATACATTCAGAATAATTTTTCAACTACAACAATTTTTTATACTTGTGTACATAAATTTGAGTGAATAGATATCGACTCATGAAATCTAATCTATATATATAAAAATTAAAGCTGACTGATTGACTGACTGACTGACTGACTGACATATCAAACTGCAGCCCAAACCACTGAACCTAGAATCGTGAAATTTTTTGTGGGGATTCCCCTCAGGTCGTAGGCCAGCACTAAGAAGGGATTTTTCGAAATTCGACCTCTAAAGGAGGGAAGAGAGGTGTAATGTGTTTCCGAAGAAACGTCGATAGAGCTCGAACCCGACGGCCTATCATCGTGATTTTTACTTTAATAGGAAACTCGTAAAAATGCATATTGGCCAATTTAAGGATTTTTCGAAATTTAACATTTAAGGGGGTGAAAAGACCTTAAATGTGTTTCCAATCAACTATCGATATCTATCGAACCCTTCGGGATAGAGAG
>PNEQ01005295.1:0-23680 GCA_003012365.1 Medauroidea extradentata
TTTTAAAGATATTACTATGTGTTGACTGTGTATCGGAAGAGTGACATTTTTTGCAGTTAAGTCCTTGATTTACGGCATCCATTACACTGCTTATCGCTGTACGCAGAATAACGTTCTCTTCTTTAAGGTCTTTCATTTCATTAACGACTATGTCAATTTTACTTGCTAGAGATATTAGAAGATTCGAAGACTGTTGAAATTGTTCGTACTCACTTTTCGAGATCCATATTCCTTCTGTCACAGTCTGGCTAAAGTTACTAACCATCTGTGTGTTGGTAGCCATGTTGTCCTTTTGTCGATGGGATTCACCTGAATCTAAACGCAGTACGATGGGAGATTGTTTATTTGGCGACCGGAACATTTCGCAGGACTTCACACAACTAATATTGCTGCAGATGTATCTCTTATCTTGTAAGTCCTCATTGTACTCGGGCGCACATTTTTCATGCACACGCGTACTACAATTTCCCGCACAGTTCACGAATTTCTGGCGACCTAAAAGAGGTTTGTTACATATAGAGCATTTGTCAATGCTAGAAGGCATGTAATAATACACAAGATTATATCGGACGTACGTTTACGATCAGTAGCGAAAGAGGAGCAGAAAACACATTTGCTGCGGGAGCCGCGCGAGAACACGTCCGCACTCAAAGAGCTCCAACCTCCGAGTATACTATTAATAATGATAATATTAATAATAATAACATTTTTTTGTTGATCGAGTGTTTGCCATAGTGTTGCAGTCACTCATTTAACTATATGTGAGATAAATGCCACATACTTTTTCAAAATAATCATTTCTGTCATTTCGGTAGTATATTAGGCATTTGTGTTATTTTCAGAGCGAAAATGTCCTGGTGTCAGTTGGTGGTGAGTACATATACGAAACAAACGGTAAGTTTATTCTACACAACCTACACATTACACTTCTCATAACATATTAGACTATTATATATATATATATATATATATATATAGAGGTCTCGGAAACCTGAGTGTGGCGTATTATATTTGCGTCGTTCGTGTTTATTTTCCAGTAGCAGAGCATATGTTCAGCAAATTAAGCGAATTTAGTATAAAAACTTTTTTATGTTTTACCGTAGTCAGGAAAACTTACCAGCAACATGACGCTTTGTGTAGGAAAGAAACTTGCCAAGAAGGTGTAAGGCTACTTGGATTAAGTAATTGACATGTTCCCCCTTTTTTTTTTTTTTTAATCAACGGAAGTACTTCTAAATTTCCATGATGTTTTGTTGCATAATGACTATAACAAAAATTATGTTTATCATTTTTAACAACGTTCTTAATGCAAAATAAGCGTTTTATATTTATTTCAGTATTATAAATGTCTTGAAATACGTGTATATTTATTTATATACACAAATATATTCACATGCATATAAATATGTTTTCGTTACAAGCCAAACAAACTTTGGCGATGGCAAAAAAGGATGAGAGGTAAAATAATATTAGAAATTGTCTCAGTTAAAAGTTATTAGCGAAAAACATGGCTAAGTGAAATTTGAATATGCTGTACATTTCGCATCAACCTGACCTTGACACGTGGAATTATATAACATAAAATCTCCTTATTTATGTGAAGTCAGCCCGTTATTAGGAATACGTGCTGGCAAGAATCCTTGCTGCCTGCAACGTCTACTGAAAGTCGCCAGCGATGTTATAGTGAATGGGATATAGAACATCTCGCGATTCTGTCATGCCTTCATCGATGCCAAGGGACGTCTTATCGAACATCTTCTGTAAATACTATTCACCTCGTCGTATTTAATAATGATGTTAATAAAAACAACACAGGAAGTTCAAAATTCGCTTTCCTACAATTTTCTGTGTAAATTTCAACTGAAATATTTCCAGCTCATGTGCTCCATTTTATTTTTCTGATTTACAATTTTTCCCTACTCATTCAAACTTTAAAAATTTTAATTTTATAACGATGATAGACTATATGTTCACGATTATAAACAAAAGGTTATATATTTTCAGAGGTTAGAAAGTTTCAACCAGTATACAGCTCGAGGTACTGGCTTCAGTACTCCTACTAAGCGCAGTTCAGCAATGAGAAGTTGTATATCTGGTGATACATGTCTTAATCTTACCGAATAGTTCTGAACATTTTATTTTACTACGTGCAATCATGTTATGTGCTGTCTTCTGGTACGTTAACGTAACAATACAACCTGGGTTTTGTTCTTTTCCTACCTCCAACAGTGCGTTTTTAAAACGGTTAACTACCTCACCTCATTCAAATACTTACCTCTAGGGTGGATAAAGTTAACTGAGTCACATGAGTATTCGTTTATCCGACACTCCGATACAGAAACTCTTATAAAGCGGACAAATGCTTTAGTGAATGTTAGCATGGAGGCATGGTGATGTTGTGAAACGGATTTTGCTATATAACCTTTTGTTTAACGCAGTAGGGAAAAAATTCTTTTTAAAGTAAAAATTGTTTGAAGTTGTCTGTCTTGTTCGCCCGTCTGTCTAACCTTTTTCATCTCTCGTCGGCCTTTGAGTCTCCAGGTGGTTCGCTTTCTTACATCTTTTGAGCGCCATGACTGTACCAAAAAAGTTTTTAGAGATATTTCCTTTACGATTGCTTCTTTTTCCTGGTGAGTTAAATATTACTTTACTTATGACGAAACTTTTAAAACTCTTGCTTAATTAATACACACTTTTCATTCCCAGTTCCGTATCTTCAAAACTTTGAAAATGTATTCGTATCAATACACATATATATTATCTTACGTAAAGTGTTATGTATACTATATTAGCTACTGTCCGCGACATATTTAGTGTGGGTTTGCGATTTTCTTCGAGTAGGCAAAATTTCAGAGGTAATTCGAAATAATGTTGTTTCTATTTTTAATACACCGTAATTTCTCAAACCAAATTTTACTTAAAAATATTTTCAAAATGCAATAAAAATTTAGATAACATTTTCTTGGTACTTGAAATTTAATGTAAGTACCTAATATGATAAATAATGATCTCAATTTTAAATGTAATAAATCACTGTAATTTTGTAATGTTACAAAATATTTTCTAAAACAAAATATTTATGAAAGCCTAAAAGGTGCAAAGGATGCTAAGGATTATCAATATGAGTTTTAGAAACATTTTAAAAAAATATTTTTTTCGCTAAATTTTTTGGGTAGACCGTTCGTCTCCACCGTAAAAAATCCCCCTTCCCCCACCCTGTATATAGTTTCTCAGTTTTTCGCCTGCAACCTTCGCGGGTGCCGCACTCACAGCCTCTCACCAAACTTTCATCACAATCGCATGAACGGAATAGGAATGCAAACGTTGCAGACTGTGTACATGCATACACGCATGCATACACACACATATATGTTTATGTAGACACACCGGGTGTATCACCTATGCGTCGCCAGGTGCATTTGAGTAAACCAATTCCAAACATATATATCGCCACAAGAATATTGTCTGTTTTCATATCTAATGGAATCCACAGAAAAAATGTTCCAAAATTCACATTATTCCTTAGTAAAAGGATGTGAAAATCTGTAAACATTTTCATAACCCACTTTGTCCAATCATGTTATATTTCCAAATCACGCTTTGTCCACATGTAATTTTGAATTCAAGAAGTAGCTTTGTCCGGATATTGTACAATGGCAGCCATTTTGGCGTACTAAATAATATTCCAAAACAAACATTGTCAATTTGCTTCCAAATAACAGTAAAAGTGTAAAAGTAAGAGTTACATATAAAATAATTAGTATGTTTGGTATCATATTCACTGTGTATAGTAGACTAGTATCTATGACTTCTTACATCAATAGCTGTTGTGTTCTATGTTTTATGTCCTATTATCATTTCATCTGTGATCTAATACAGATGAGGGCATTTTCTTTGCTTTTAGAAAATTAATTTTTATATATATCATTAATGTTCTTAGGGATATGAATAAAGAAACTGAGGTCATCGAAACCCCAGTAGTTCCTGTGGAGAAAAACCGTGGCCGTAGGAAACTTCGAGATCCTAGTACATGGCACAAAAATGTAAAGAAAAGGAAAAGGTAAGTTACAATTCTGTATACCTAAACTTATTTGAACGTTTAAGGTTCAATTTGTGTATGGATATCTTATAGTTTGTAATTCGTACTTGATGTAATATTTAACATTCATTTTATGTTTAAATTATTTGTTATTTATTGTGTCTTTAGGTATTTCTTAAATGATTTTGTCGCTTATTGCATTTACGGAATCCATATTTTGTTTCAGACAAGTTTCCAAGAAATTGCCAACAATGCCTTCTTGTCAACATCGTCCTAAAGATGTGTTTCAGTGCCTGATGTTAACAATGCAAGACGTCCGAAGATTTCATAAGCGATTTTATTCCTCAGATAACAAGATAGATCAAGATAAATTCATTTTGAGCTATTGTTCAAGTGAAATGTCTAAACGAGAACGGATTCGTTCAGAAAGTAAGACGTACTACAGGAAGAAACAAATACGTTCGAAATTTGTTATGCGCCATTTTAAGTCATAAAAAGGCCGACATTCGATAAGGGTTTGTCAAAATAGTTTTTTGCATGTTCTTAGTATAGGGAAAGACAAAGTAAAACGGTTAACAAAATGCGCCTCACAACAGGATTTTGAAAATAGAGGTGGTGATACACGTTTACGTAAATACACTGCAAAAATAAATTTGGTTAAGAGCTATATTCAGGAATTGCATGCTGCTGAGTCTCTTTACTGAAAGTCAAAGAATTTTTTAATTTTTTTATCTTCCTGGCAAACTCAGCATCATAAAACTCTGGTAAAATTTTATTGATGATAGTGAACTTAAAGGGACGTATGAACTTAAAAAAAATCCTTGTGGGAGACTTTAACATAAGTTTTAAAACACCAGCAACGGACATGTGCTCATATAGCCTACAGCTGAATAATCAAATTAATGAAGTCTCTAGGTCAGGTGGTAAAGTCAAAATTGTAAATTATTTGATAATAGCAAAGAGAGCGCATAAGCTAAGAGCCAATGCATTTTATCAGCTACTTAGAGAGGAAAAACATGGTGAACTGACATTTTCGTTTGATTGTCAAAAAAATTTGGTCCAGCCGAAACTTCCTGATCAAGCTAGCTACTATAGCCGTCAAACATATATTTATAATTTTACAGTGTGCCAAAGGACATCGAAATCCCCATAAAATAAATGAAACACGTTCATTTATTCATGGCCTGAAAATGAATTTCCGAAACTTCCAACCAGATCGCCTCTGCTGTTTTGATAGATTAACCAGCAAATATATTATTGGTATTACTACAGTTCGTCTTTTCGCTGATGGCTGCAGTGATAAAAAAAACTGTATCCTTATTGGAGTGGCATGTAAATGGCTCAGTCAAGCTTCATTTAACATTCAGCAAGTACTGTTGTTTTTTCCTGTCACAGGTCACTCCTACATCCCACCTAATAGAATATTTAGTAGAATAGAGAAAGAAGTAACCAAACATGACACAATTGTGCATCCTGATGAATATTACACAATTTTGAGTAATCATGGTACTTTGCGTTGTCCAACAGAAAATTTTTAATTTTTTGACTGAACGAAAGCTGTAACTACTGTAATAAGATCAGTAAATCCATGGCATTTCAGACTTTCACAGTGAAATAGATTTATCTAACGCGATCAAGAAGGAACCATTATCTATTCTCATTCGAGGGGAGTGTTTATAGAACAGGCCTAGGCCACGGCATAAGTGTTGAAAGCGTGGTGTTATACTCACAGATTTAAGGTACAGGAATATGGTGTTCTGATTAAAGGCAGTAAGTTGAGGGACATTGGCAACCGTTTGTGTAAACACTTTGGGAGCAAGCGAAAAAAAAACTGAAAAACACCTACACTTCTACTTGCAATTATACCAGTCTGTAAGTGTTAACTGTGTGTCTGAGAATATTTAACACGACAGCGATGCAGACGAGCAATGAAGCGTCTGCAGAACTACGTATATAAAAGATAAAACTCTGTCACGATCACTTCAACATTGTTGAGTTAGTTACTTTTGGAAAACTGTCGTTAACATTCACACAGCATTTCTCGTGACTAGAATACTTTACGTGTAAATAGTATCTTGTAAATTAATTAATGTTAATTTTTTTAAATGTTGGAATATAATGTTACAAAATATCTACTCATTTCCACGTACAATACTCCAAATTTGATATTTCATTTTCCACTGTTAAATTTTTAAAAATTTTTAAAATTGTGTAAAAAATTGCCATCAATATACACCTTTTGAGAAGGAAACTAGGTGTGTTTCCAATAGCCACTTTGTCCAACATTTACTGTTCCAAATGTCAATTTGTCCCTCTGATATGTCCAAACCTCACTTGTTCAATATTTAAACTGCTTTTAATCAAAAACTACATGTTTTTTTTCATTATAGGTGCAAGGCAAATATTGATACTAAATAGCTTAGTAAATATTCCATTATTGACAACTCCCCAGAGTTCAAATTACAGGTTCTTCCTCATTTTCTGGAAAATCGTTTATAAAGGACGAAGTGGTGTTTGGAATTGGTCGATTCAACTTCCCTCCTTAGTCAATACTTCAAAAAATGTAAAAAAATAATTGGACTTTTTTCTGTTATGTCATTAATTATTTAGCTTGCAAATTCTAACGAAATTGCGTTGTTTCGCCACTAATCAGGGCACCACGTGACGAAGCGCCGACGACAAGTTTTCTTTGGACAGACGTTACATAAACAAAGCAGAAAACAGAAAGTCAATACTGTCAAAACACCAGCGTGCATGAGTGTGTATGTGTGTCCATTAATAAGCTTAACCTTGAGTTTAACTCGAACCACTAACAGATCAGTTTGACGATGGTAGCAGTCGCAATTTATGTAGCTCTGAACAAGATGGAGCAACAGCAGTACGTTGTACTCGCATTTCGGAGGACCATGGATGAATTCCCAGCTTCTGCTATTCTGATATCATTTTATCATTGCTATCCTAAATCACTCTAAGCTAATGCCATGATGGCTTATTAACGCAGGCAATTTCCGATCTTTTTCTAGTATAAAATTTCGTGTATCGGCATTGTTAAGTTGTAAATTCCAATTTAAAAACTTAAAGAAGTATACTAGTTAATATTTTAATTATTTACTACGTGATTTATGTTTATGGTTCACTATAGTGTATATTATTGGTCATATGCGTATGCACATGGTGATATAATTTATATCAGAGAAACGCAAGTATGTAAGACAAGCAAAGACGCAGTTACAAATCCACATTTAGTTTAGATCCATTGTTGTAAGTATATGACAATCAACCAGTATTGTTTAAACAGTATTTACCTAGAATAACTATAATTTTTAAAAACATCACAAAACACGAAATTAGAATAAGAGTAAGAAGTGTTTACTCACACAATAATCAGTAGATATATTCGAACATCCACCGTACTTTTACAGAAATGCTTCGAAATTGCTCCAGGCGAATGCTGGGATGGTTCCTTAAGAAAGGCCATGGCCGACTCTTCTCCCATCTCCTGCCATTGTACCAACTTGTGTGTCACTGTCTATAATGATCTCGCTGTCGACGTGACGTAAAGCCCACTTATAAGGCACTAGCCCTACCCATTTACCTTACTAATAGAAATTGTAAGTGTTTCAGCCATGGAGGTAATAGTTTATGGAGTGGCATCCACCGTACATCGCCAGGATAGTCATGTGAAGCATGATCATCTTCGAACTGCGCATGCACATAGCGCTTTTTTACGTAAATTGCCATATTTTGGGTGGCATAAGAATATCAGAAAACAATGCAATGTAATGCCGTACGACTGTATGAATTAAAAAAATAAACATAAAATTATTGTGTTATGTAATCAGTAATGAAGAACAGTACCAGGCGGGACAGAACAGTCTTCAAATTCTAAGACTATGACAAGTTACCTGGTACTGTACGTATATACATTATAAACTTGATGAAAGTGAACAAAAGTTTCTTACCTGTGAAAAGTTAATCCTCCGCAACTGCTGAATCTGTTAGTGCAGCTGAAAGCTGCACAAGCTTTCACAATATTATTTGGATTTAAATAAAAACCAAAACAGTTCAATTCAACCCACTGTTAAGTGTGTACGTTTTTGCCACTACTACGTCGTCTGCTAGAGCCTTAACATTTGCTCAAACGCTTCCACTCCATAGACTATTACCTCCATGATTTGAGCACAAGTAGATACAGTTAGTGCATTTTATTTCCTTTCTTTATACAAAAAAAAATCGTGATGAAATAGTTTTATTAAAACTGCAAGTACATAAATTATACGTTTATACAGATTGTCAAGTAGTAGATTGAATCATACATGGTTCCCTGAAAAAAAAAAAGTGTTTTTTAAATAAATGTAAAGTTATTTTTTACTCTGATAAGGATTGAAGAAGGTTATGAATAAATCACATTATCTCTTTAGTTGATCAAAACTCGGTAATATTCACAACGGGAAATTGTGTCATATTGATATCGCAAGTATCGTCAAAGTTATTCAAGCTTAATACAAGAGATTACTGGAAATACATGCTGCCTATACAATATCACCAGCATTGTATCGCAAATAATTATCTATGAACGTCAACAACTTGAATGTGAAACATTGTTGTACGTAATATGTTTTAATGCTGAGCATCGACATAAATTCCCATTGTGTTAAAATTAACATTACAAAATATCGCACAACTTGCCATTTACATTTATTAATATCTTCAGCTATGACTTATGAAATAACCTCAAAAGATATACTAGAATTTAACAAATGAAAACACTGCCTCGCACTCAAAATTATTTGTCAATATTTTAAGGGAAACTTCCCCACATATAAAGTAGTAATAAACATTATATGAACCTAGGTATATAAACGCTTCTTTCCTTCACTAATGCTCATATTTATACTAAATATACAGTGTACGGATTATTGGCTGGCTCATGGTATTGTAGAAGGCCATCTCGATGTTATAGTGGACAGTGCAGTGCGTTAGACTGAGTGATTTGTACGACACGTTTAATGTGAGACTGCAACAGCATACCACAGAGACATAATTCATCCTGTGGTCAATACACTGTTCATCCTGTATTATTTACTGTGGTAAAGAAGCACAGTCTTTACACATCTATGTATATAGAATTGTTTTTATTGCTTGAGAAGTTACGATGATGCCCTGAAATATTAATATACAATTTTGCAACATTCTTGCGCATATCCTCTTGTCTCCATAAATTACGGTTCTGGTGTTTTTTTCAACAACTATCTCTAAACAACACTTTTACCTAACGCTAAAACGTATTTATTCAAGAGGAAAACGTATTGGAAATGACAGAAAATAAAATATAATTTTTAGGTCTTCGGTGCTCAGACTCTTTACGGTAAAGTAGGGAGAAAAAACATACTGCCATCTGTCGTTTAATACTTTGGCTTTCGACACATCCTGTAATATTATACTACTTCAAATGTAATTAACGTGCTATTTGACTGCAACGATAGTGATTGTGACCAGGAAGCGAGCGTAAGGTTGAATCTTGACCGCTCACCACTTGCCTAGTGACGTCTAAGAGAAAAAGGCGCTTAAGTAGCATCTGCCCTCCTGTCGAGGACTTTTCTTAAAATCGAAATCATGATTATCTATATGGTACACCCTTGCAAGGCCACTCGCACGTGTTTGTAAGGACACGAGTACAGCACATAGTGCTGAGGTGAGGTGCAGCACCACCGAGTGTAAGGCGGCAGCGGATGATGTGCGCAGACCTGCCAAGGGCAGATACTCGCTGGCACTGGGCCAACCCCCAGCCTAGGGGCGCTCCGACCCCACCGGCTCGCAAATCACGCCGCTGCTACGAGTCTCCGCTGCATTATTTCTCGAGCTCCCGTATAGCCGCTGCCATCTACAGGCGCCCTGCCCACAAGTTATTTAGCACCTCCCCTAGCATCCCGTCGATAACACGCCGTGCATAGACCCTGGAAGCTTCGCGAGGTGTCGCTCCCAGTCACGTCTTCACAACTTACTGGGAGAGAGGATCCGATAACCGTTACATATCGGAAATAATTGAATCAGGCATTTGAGTAACACCAAATGTCACTTTCAAGAAAGAGCTGTTAAATAATGTAATAAGAATAATGTACATTTCCATAAACATTCTAAACAGGGCACTGTAACTGAAAAAAAAAACTTCTACGAGATTATTTTGTGTTGGAAGGTTCAGTTTTGCGCTTTGAAAAGTAAATATGCATAAACGCATGTTGCGAAAAATGTGCCATATGGTGTTTCTCAATGACTGATACAATTACACTTATCGAAATATGGTATTAGTGTACTTATATTGTAAACATATTATTTGTAAATTTACCTCTCCAAGTTTAGGCATGTTAAAATTTTTCCATGCCTCAATTTTAGCGTTCCCATACATTTTAGAAAACGGTCGAAAGTGTATCGATTTAACCAGACTTTAATGGTAACAATGCTTTACTGGTGCTCTATTTATAATCTAAGTATGGCAAGTGTATTGTTGTAAAAGTTCCCTTACTGTTTAGGGTAATTTTATTATGTAGCTTATTGTCATGGTGAACTAACATCCAACCATCTTTTATCAACAGTTTTATTGCCGTGTCAGTTACAAGGGTGTTAAGAGATTTGGTGGCTTTTTCAAGTAAATGTTAGCAATACAGTACTAAGAGAATATTTAATTTTTTAATTTGAGAACTGGAATAATATTGGCAAGTATTTTCAAAGTTCGTAACGGAACATTTCTACTTTCGCAAATACGATGTGAAATTATAATGAACACACATGTTACTTTCCAGAAACTTCTAAACAACTGAAATTTTGTGAGTATTGTGTTCTATGAAATGTCTTCTTGTAGGCCTATAATAATAAAATATTCACTACAAATGAATTCCGTATATACTGTACTTACAATTCAAAATACCTACAAACTATCTCAACGAAAAAAAACATCAATAGTTTGATTTAACCATGTGATAATACAGACATAATTAGGAAAAATATACATGTACTGAACAAAACATGTATGTAACGGTTTTAGACAATGTCGCCACATGCAGATGTTAGGAATCATCTTGCGATATATTTCCGTTATAAATGTGGTTCAGATCAGTATGTCAACTATTAAATTCGAATTTTATATCAAGACAAACAAATTTTCAAGATAATTTGAGGTACACAGTTCACGTTTATAACAATCCGCTTGGATATTTTGCATGGATTTGTTTAGTTATGGACGTGTTTACAAAAAACACAGTCGCACTGGCACAATGTCTTCTCTCTCTTTAAACCATTCCACACACTCAAGTGAAATTATCGATTCATGACAAAATATCACACATTAACATGGCTTTTCGTTGCTTGTAATAGGTATTTTAAGTAAAAGAGTCACACTATATCGCGCTCGCTACTACTCTCCCGGTAAGTATTTATTATACTATCTCAAGGTCTGTTAGATAGCTAGATCATATTATATCTAGCAAGCGAGAACAGAAGTTCCTACAACGTATTTCCGGTCTGACTAAAGAATACATTTTATCCAAAACAATTACCACTAATCGTACAACTGGCCCTTAGTGCCAATTTGTAGGGTTACAATATCGTTCCTCGTATAACAAATAACTAAAATACATTCTGCTATTATACATTTGCAAAACAAGAGTATTTTCATAATTGTGTTAACTAGGTGGTCACCTATTATTAAACTAAGAAATATACACGAATGCACAAAGTATTTCGTTGCAACTTCTCAGGACCTACAATTTTCTTTTAAAACGTACAGAAAAATCATGCAAAACGTTGGCAGAACTGACAGTCTTAACTGTAAAACGTGCGTATCGTGAATTAATAAGAATTACTAAAGTCGTCAAACAAACACGTTTCCCACGGCGAAAATTAGAAATGAAATATTTTAACACGTTTTGGACCTTCCCAAACCGCTGTTTAAATAACATATGGGCGTGTGTTAAATTGCTGTTTTAGAATATATTGCCTACGCGGATGGACATAATGGCTGTCGGGATGGTAATAATACCACTTGAGGACATTGACCCAGACGAATTGTGTAAACCAGACGCGTGCCCAGTAACGCTCGTCTTATCTGTTTATATGTCAAGATGTACTATGGGTAGTCATAATTAAAAGATTTTCGTTGCCGTGCTTCTGGGATTCGGGGTATACACGTAACATTTACGAATGTAGGGCAACGCTCGAGAGAATGTGGAATTTGTAATGTGATGCTACCGAATACAGGGAGCATACGAACAGCCAAAACTATATGCGGTGTAGAAAACGTTCTTAGGAATATTGAGAATAACCTGAACACGATTAAGTGAGCTGTAATATGGGCAAACAAACAGAAGTTGCGACACCGTTAGTACAGTGCTTCATACGTATTTACTACACCAGTTGCATGTAGAACATTATTGTTACAGTCAATTTAAATGCGTTTAATTTTAAGGCATAGAGTGTTGAAATGATTTTCTTCTGGGATGTCATAGCTCTGTTATCTGGTTATCTTCTCATTTAAATCGACATTCACTTGATGAGGAATGCAAGTTGTCGCACTACGATAGCAGAAAGTACTGTTTATCTGTTATTTCAAAATAAATGTTTCCTTAACTTCTGTGGTAGGTCTACACTGTTTTGAAATGAGAAACTTCCACGTTAAGCACAAGGATATAATCTTACTAAGATTTGTTCATACAGTTTTTATAACTTTGTAGTATTTGATCATTATACAGAAAATTGTTTTTACTTTTAAGTAAGCAATTTACGTAACAACTTCTATGTGGGTTTTCTTGTCCACAAGTAAACTTTGGTCCGCTCATTGACTTATAAGATAGCATATCAGTTTTGAAGAGAGGAGATTTGTGTCCCCCTTATTCTCAATAATATCGCCTGGTTTTTATCGAAAAGCGTGCAGTTGTAAGGGATAGTATTATAATGTAGGGTTCTAGGATTTTTTAATTACGAGGTACGTTAAATTGTTAAGGAAAATCTTAATCAGCAGGATTTAAATCTGACAAATAACCTAATTTAAAACTACTTTGTGTCGCACCGTAGGTAGCACAAATCTAAAATAAAAATAAATGCAATACAATACCTTAACACATTCACTTCACGGCAATATCTGAGAGATGGTTTTTTTTTTTTTTTTCGAAAAGGCAACATGAAAGTGTAAAACGTAACATAAGTGCAGAACGGTTACATGCAGAGGACTTTAATTAACTAACATTAAAAATGTCTGTTTCCCGAAGTTATAAATGAAACATAATAAATATCACTCTGTAAGATGTCATTCTCTCTCATGGCTTATGCATATTTCAAACACTGATTTATAAGAGGGTGTATGGTGAGAAACATAATGCAAGTCAGTTATAATAGTACATTCTTTAAATGTGCTTATGCTTATTGCTTGTAGAATATGGGGTCTCTCTTCCTATTTATTTTTCTCTAGCCCCCCCCCCTTTTTTTCATCAAATGTGTAGTATTTATGACAATAATCATTGTGGCTTTATTACATTTAGCATGTTCAATCGTTCCATTAAACAACCACTGAAGCCATGATGCTATGAAAATGTAAACATAATCGAAACATTTACAATTTCCTACTTTACTGCTTCTGATGCAGACAAAGATGATGTGTGTATCGTGAGAGATACGTCAAACATGTCTGATTTGATTCTCCTCCGGCGACTACCTACGTGCGTAAAACCGAGTGGAGGTGATTTGAAAAACCTTTCGTGGTTACACGTCCATCACAAAATATACTGTTGTGGCTGGCTATTGACTATAATACGGCAAACATGCGGTTTATTCATTGCGTGCTCGTCTACCATTCTTGTGACATGAAACCTGCTGTACACGATCATACTAAAATCTCAAATGTGCACTGCGATGTTGTGTTATAATTTAGTGCTACCGTAGTACTCTGTCTAAATTTCTTATATTTTAATAATTTTCTCAATCACCACGTTTTAACGATCCATGCGCACACTTTACACGAAGAAATAAAATGCGCGCACTACATAGAATGCTTTTTAACGCTGTAAAATTCGGACTAACCGGAATACGAAGTATAAGTAAATTAATTACACTGTTTGAATGAAATGATATATTAGGTAAGAATACTTACTGCAAGAATACAGCAAATATGTTCTGTAAATACACGTCATTTAAAATCACCGTTTTCAATCTATAACAAGCTACGGCAATTTTAAAAAGCTTCGGGTTGAAGTCTTTTTACATAGAAAGAAGGGGTTTTCAAGAATACTTGGGTATACTACTATGCTTGTAGCAATAGATCAATGATAATATTTTAGTATATTAAGTATTGCGATGTAGCTCTTCTATTATTCAGAAATTCTGTATTACAAAATGTAGGTATCTTAAATATATAATAACAGTAGATATTTTAATACCATATGGTACAGTATTGTAAGTATCAAATACTGCAGAAAAACACGTGTACATAGTGGTACGAAAAACACGTACCTATTCAAAGTATACATTTTCACTTTGATTTCTATGTGTAAAAATAGCTACCCGCCAGAGGCACCCATTAACGTTGGCAATATTATTTCAGTTAGAAACGATAATCCCAAGATTGCATAATACATAAGGCGCATTAATTGTATTTTCACTACGATATATTTTTAATGCGTTCTTATCAACTAGCACGTACATAACAAGAACTGTACTACAACCGTAGGTTATTATATTTTTAGTAGGAAATAAAACAGCAAAAATTAACTGTGCAGTAAACAGTTAATACGTGTTTAGTAACACTTCTACAATTTCGTAGAATAAACTCTGTTTACAAATCTGGAACTCATGTCAGAATGTAAAAGGTAACTAAATTTACGGAGAGTGTTGTTGCATGTACTGCTAATTAGTGCCAGCAAAAATTATTATAACACTTGAAATGTCTAACTTAAAAAAACCGATACAAAAAATAAAATTTGCATTCCTGTAGTACATTTGAGTGACAAACGTTCCCCAATGTAGGTCGCTGTTTGTGGTTGATCTTGTTCAGTTACAGACAAAAAACTAATTTCGTTTGAGTTAACTTTCTCATCGTTCCTGTTATAATAGCTTTGGCTGCAATGGTAGGATGCCTCTTGAGGCGATAGAAAGGTTTGTGGTTACTTTGAGGATCGTATGAATTGATTTAATGATCTCGATTGCTGACAGCGAACACAGCAATGTTTCGTTGTAGAAACGTGGTCTGCATGAGTTAATGGTTATTTACTGTCAGCCCAGATATCTTTAAAGCTTTGTAGAGGATCTACCTGTATCGCAACTTTGTAGTTTTTACCGGAGTGTAAATGCTTTAAGGTGTTTTACGTATATTGTCACAACAAACGAGTGAACCTACGCTAATAAACTCAAAATGCGTCGCGGGTTGGACTCCGACAAGGACATTCTCAGAACGTGTGGTTGTCTGCCGGCGATTAGATAAGTGACCGGTTAACGAAGCTACTGATTAAAGTCTGACATTTCTGAGCCTTATCTGTTTACTGTTTTGTGCAGATTACTTGTCAAATATTTCTCTTACGTGGGTTTACAGAGTAAAAGTGTTGATAGGTAATAATTACTTTTGTATATGGCACTACAAATATGTGTTTTATAGCGACGATATTTTTGCTAAACTATTTATTGTACGTGCCAAAACTGGTTTTGTAGTTCTTACTAAATTTATGTTTAGCTGAACGTAACCCTTTTGTCGGGAGAGCAAAATCTTCAAGGCAACTCTAAAGGTTCGAGTAAGTCAGGTCACTATATTCTCTGTACATCTTTCATTAGCGAATTACCTTAAATTGGTTTGTATATATTTACGTACGCAAACTTTAAACAAAAGAGCATGTCGATTTCTCGTCAGGTTAGTTTCATTATCTCCAAACAATCCTTTACCAGCTTATCACCCATCTTAAATTTATATTTTCGAAAAACCCTAAAATTACTTTTTAGATATTTACTTACGTACCTTCTTGAGACATAGAGCATATTGATGGCTTCATTTTAAAGCAGAAACCACCTCGATATCTGTAATGGTTTGGGAGATACAGACGATTACTTGGAAACACGTTTTATTTTCTTTTACCAGTTTTCAACGATGGATTTTGAAAAATCCTAAACCTACTTTGTAGACAATTACATAAGCACCATTCTGATGCAAAGATCACCTCGATATCTTAAGTGGTTTAAGATAAGACATTGAGGATTTATTCAATGGCTTTCCCCCCTAAATTTCCGAATTTTGAAAAATCGAAAAATTATAAAATATGCAATTGCTTAGGCAATGTTTTCTGAAGTAAAAATATTAACAATATAGCATCAGGTTAGAGAGTTATGCAGAATATCGCGAAAACACGTTTTGCCTCTTTCCACCCCTTTAAGTTTAGATTTTCGAAATTTCTTTTCTTAGCGGGTGCCTACGCCGTCAGGGGAAGCTACGCAAAAAACTTCACGTTTCTAGGTCCAGCGGTTTGGGCTGTGCGTTGATGAGTGAGTGCGGCACTTCATTATATATATATACATACATACATACATACATACATACATACATACATACATACATACATACATACATACATACATACATACATGGGGTGCGGCAATATAACTTCATTTTTTGAAAAATACGCCATTCAGGTTGTAGATATCGCAGCGGGGTGGTAATTGCCTCAGAGAGGCGTGAGTGTATAGTTTTGTTCCCCACCGCTGTCATTCGCCATCATGCGTTGGAACAGTGAAGAGAGTGTGTTTACCGTCTAGGCGTACTTTTCGAACGACTTGATGAATCTGACTTAGGATACATTTGGTTCCAACAAGATGGAGCAACGCCCCACACTTCAAGGTCATCCTGGCTGTTTTAAGGGAACACTTCCCGGAGGGGCGGTTTGGAGTGGCATATGCGCTCCCCCGATTTGGTGCCTTGTAATTTTGTTTTGTGTGGGAATATTTATTCCACGTTTATGTCAACCATCCAAGAACCCTACACGTCCTGAAGGTAACATCCGGGAAATTGGCAACATATCCGCTGCAATTGTGGAAAGTGTCATGAGAAACGCCAGAAATCGGCTTACCCAGTGGGAACGCCACCTTTTAAAAACTGTGTTAACCCAAATTTGTATAAGTACATAGATTATACAAATTAAAATGGAAAATTTCTGATTCATGTAATGGGTTTTATTACCGTATAAAAAAATTAAATTTTGTTGCCGCAGCCTGTATATACACACGTACGTTTCTCTTCCCCAAAGTCCCATCATCCCTGCCAAGATATTTCGCCGGTCCACGAAACTTACTTAATATCTTTCTCACATGATCTGAAAACATCAATTTTTCGCGCTCACAAAATCTCTACTCTCCCTCGACTCTGTTCCGCCAAATATGGTTGGCACACATTTGGTTGAGAGCATTCACAACTTGTGTTGCTTCTAACATCTGAAAAATAAAACCGAAACATTTAACTATATTGATCAAACCTCAACTTCCAGGTGGAGTCACGGTGGCCGAATGGTCAGACAATTCGCCTCCCACCAAGGCGATCCGGGTTCGATTTCCGTGGGAGAGGGGAAGGGGGCGGTCGGATCCCAGATTTTCGCATGTGAGAATCGTGCCGGACGATGCCGCTGGTCGGCGGGTTTTCTCGGGGATCTCTCGTTTCTCCCGCCCTTTCATTCCGGCGCTGCTCCATTCTCATATCATGTCATCCCCCACCAGCGCTAAAGACCTTAAGGCTTCTGCCTACCTCGGAGCGCGGCGGGTGCAAGGATAGGGTTTTACATGTTAAACTAAATTCCGTGTAGCTCTGTCACCCTTTGAGATATCGTTTTCGGATAGAAACAATTTTCTGCATTGATAAGAGGAGAATACTGCGACGTAAACTAAAATGTGAAAAGAATTTTATGAATACAGGGTTTCGAGTGTTTAATCGGCATGAAAACACTTATTTGCTCATAGTTTTCAGGGTATTGATATAACTTGCTAAAAGATTCCGTAGCAGTGTGGGCCGTATCGTACTGAACAAAAAATTCAGTGGTGGCATATATGTAGGTTTGAAAGTGACTGAGATATTTAAGAATATAATTTAACCTGTAACGCCCTATCCTTGCTGCCGCCGGAGCTCTGAGGTAGGCAGAGTCCTTAATGTTAATGGTGTCCATGTGGGAAAAAATCATAATTTTATATTTGTCTGAAACCGTGCTAGTTTTGTAGACGTTACTTATACGTTACATACACTTAAAGTCCTAGATCGGGGCATGTACTTTCACTGTGAATTATTTCGTTTCATTATGTTAGTTAGTTATCGAAGGTTGTAAGGACTAAAAACATTCAAATCTTCACTTTGAAATGCTATTATGGGAAAACTGGCTGAGCTAAATAATTTTGTAAGAGGAAATATACTCCCAAGTAACATCTACAAAACTATCACTGTTTCATACAAATATAAAATTATGATTTTTCCCCAGTTGAACACCCTTAACTCTGACCAAAATATCTCACTCACTCAACTTCCAGGTGCGCCAACAGTTGGCCGAGATAAATTAAAGCGTTTGTAATCATCAGGAAACGTATATAAACGGGTACATCTAGACACGGCAGCGAACCCAAATACTTCGCCACTTGTTAGATCAGCTGGAAGATAACGTTGGAGTTGCAAGAAGCCTTTAATTTGATTCCTTCAGTTCATTATTAGTACGCAAGGGGAACCTTCTGGGTGTAGGAACGTGGGCAAGTGGAAATTGCAAAGGTAGTTCGAGGTTGGCTACCTTTACCCACAGGGAGAACACTCGCGTGCCTTAATTAAGATAAGGTACGACGGTGTTCGTACCATTTCCGCTCGTGCTCTCCACTTCCGCCCTGGCATACAGTTTTGTTTTCCTTCGGGAACCTCGGTTCACAAAGGAACTGTGAGACAGCGTCCAGGTACACGACTGCTTATGTCTCAATGCTACAGAGCTCTGGATAAAGAGAGAGCATTGTTTTGTGGAAGTGTCGCTTGAAACCGTAACACGACCACTGGATTGTTTACCCAATGAGAAATGTATGCCGCAGTGAACCCATGTTAAAAAATTAACATGACATTAATGACAGCTAAAGTCAGATTTTGTTAGTCAATAAAATGTAAATTGCTTGCTTCTAAAACGTTTATTTCTTATTCGAAACGAACTGGATTCGATTCCCGGCTCCAGTCACCCTGATATTCATTATACACGGTTGGATCGGCAACACTGAAAGAAATATTTTATGGGAAGTCTTCGCTGCAAAATTATTTTGTAGCAGCCACAAAATAATTTTGTGCAAAATATTTTAGTGGTGCCAACAGCATGTTTCTGTGGTGACCACAAAATAAATTTTGCAGTATAAATAGCCAAAAATAATTTTGTAGTTGCCACAAAATATTTTTTTCTGTGCAGGATTTTTGCGTGTAGGAGTTTCTCGGGGATCTCCCATTTCCCCTGACTTTCGTTCCTGTGTTGCTCTATACTTACCTCATGTCACCCCTTACCGGCGCTAAAAAGCTAGATTTTAAGAACTGACATCTTCATAACTGTTACACGTGAATTCATGAAATCATTCCAGGAAAATCCTGGATTTGTTCCTAAAAACATCCCGTATCCCACTGCCATATAATTTCCCCATGTAGCCTCTAACAAGGCCTCAAAGTTATTCGAGTGCACGTTAAACTACCAATAAACAATAACGAACGAAAGTACAAGCCTAGAGGACAGTTTGTTCACACTATGTCATAATTTTTGTGATCATGGTCATACATTCTTTTAGCATAATCTCTTACTCCGAACTCAAAGTACGTTATTTTGAATTAATTCAAGTTTATCAGTAACAGTATTTTTTTCTGAATATTTGTCTAGAGTGTCGGCAAAAACTGTTTTTAAAATTGTGTTTATTTTTTCTGAAGCGTCTTAAAATGATATAGGAACTGAGTTTCATGATTGTTTTGTTTACCGAAGGTAATTTACGTTTTGAGAAGTTAACGCTGTAGAACAATTCATCAATATACATTGTCAACTGTTTCGTAACGATAATCGAAACAAGGATGTTGTTTCCTAACTTCTAACTTATTTTAAGCTCACTTACTTCGAAAGTAAAAATTCTAAACGTAACTCCGTAACCTATAAATGAGAAGGGAGAGGCAAAGGAAGAAAATGCAATTTCTCATACAACCATACATCCACGCACACAGTTCCATTTGTCAGTGCACTGTCAGTCGACGATCTAAGTAAGATTAATTTTACTACAGGTTGGGAAGATCACATGTTAAAAGTTTTGCACAGGAAAACGTTCTGCTGCTTGAGCACTGGTGTACGTAAGAGGTATAAACTGAGAAATCACGGAACGTTTGAGAATTTTAAGTTCAATTAAGCGGAAAATTTGAAACGCAGTATTAGTTTGTTTTCGCTGTGGAATTAAATTAGGTGACTTTTGTCTTTGCCAAGCCTCGTTAAAATTAATTGTACTACAGTGCGGTATCGTATGTTATTATACTCGTTAGCAATTGCAGTACAACTAGCGGCAAAACTTCCCCTGTGTCAAACTTATCCATAAGAAATAAGATTTTTTTTTAAGTTAACCAATGCCGGCCTTCGTAGCGTAGTCGGTTAGGCGCCGAACTGCGCTGCGAGAGATCCTGGGTTCGAATCCCGGCTGGGGGATGGCTGTTGTGTTTTACCTTTACCTTACTGCAACCTCATTGGCTCTTAGACAGGTTAAATGGCCGTAAAACACTCTCACCTCACATCTATCCAACCTGTAATTGAATGAACCTTGTACCTGACTGACTTTATTTTCAGGCAAAACTGATACCACTATGTTTGCGTTGTCTGATTTCTGTCAAAACACTTGTTAATTTTTACGAATGTGCGTTTGAAGTATTATCTGTGTATACCAGAGAATAGAGAAACACACAGATGGAGCATAATTTATGTCTTAGGAAAAAGAGTATGTGGCCTTGAGAAGGAAGGGGGAGGAGCCCATCCGCCATTTTGGTAACTGACCAGTGTTGTCTGTTACCATAGCAACGTGAATAATGCGCTGTGGTTTGGCCAACCATAACCTCTTTCTCAATACGTATACTGGAACCACGGTCGTAGAAGAACAGGTCTGGACACTCGCCTGGATATTTGACCCCCTTGTTGTTTGCCAGTAGTTCACCAAGTTACCAGAATATTGTGTTTTATTGGCGCTGATGTTACGGCGGTCGGACTAAACTCCGTCCACTTCCTTTCCGTTAAGATAAACAATTTATCAAAACGTATTTTTTATCAATATATGAAACACTCCTTTCACTCATAATTTAAAATCAGGTCTCCACAAATATTTATTTACTTTATAAATTTAAAAAAGGAAAAAAGTGGACGGAATTTGAGTCCGACCGCCCGGAAAACAGCGCCAAATAGTACGACATTCTCGGTAACTTGACGAACTACAGCCAAACAACAAGGTGGTCAAGCAAAATACATTGTTAGATAGGCGAGTGTCCAGACCTGTTCTTCTACGACCGTGACTGGAACATCTGATTGCACTCCGCCATATTGCTAACTGAATAAACAAAGTCAGCTTGTCATCAGTATAGGCTGCTAATGATCCATCTGTACTTTTCTCTCATCTCTGGTGTATACACGTCTGGCTGTTCAGTTGGCAGAGAAGCTACTGCAGAGAATGAATGAGTCGCAGACAGCGCCAGTAGAGTTCAGCAGCGTCGCTCGCGTGCCGCGCTGCTGTTCGAGTCGGCCAGTTGCGGTCGGGGCAGGGGAGCAAAGTGGCAGTTACGTGCCCCCAGCACTGCCCCGTGATTGGAGAAACGAACCGACACAACAGGCATTTCTTTCCACCGCATTTCTCGATCCCATCGCGATAGCGCTAGCCGCACATGGCGGTTAAGTTTCATGGCTGGTTCCCAGCGAGGAAGGGGAAGGTTCGCTTTGCTGCTCTCCGATACAAAGTTGAGCGTCGGTGGCTATTTTGGTGGTGCACTTATTTATGATTCGAAGTTAATGTGCATGATCACCACGGCCGCCTTCTAAAACTGTGTGCACTCAAAGCTTGAATTCAAAAGTGTGCCGTTCGTGAAGATATTTAAAGTTTGTTTGATGCTGGCCAATGTGTAACAAGGCATGTTTTAGTGTTGACTATCAATCTGCTATATCAGTATATTTTAAACTGTCTTATAAATGGCAAAAAATAGTCTTATTTATCATTACTTCCAAAAACTTTTCAGCATGAATATATATATATAACTGCAGTAAGGGGTCTCCGAACTAAAGCAACAACCTTTTTTGAAAACATTAACAGTGTTAACCTATCAGTAATTTGCTTAACTGAAACTTGGTTTAATAGTAATTGTGTTAATTATCATTATTTTCCTGATAAATATTATATATTTCGTAAAGACAGAAATGCTGTAACCACCGGCCTTTCTCGCGGAGGCGCGGTTCTCATTGCAATTAATTCATTAAAATGTCCGCACACCATTCAGAAATATGAATTTTTAAAGGAAGATATTGAGGCAATATGGGTTGAAATATCAATATGTAATGCAAATAAACTTCTTATTGGGAATATTTATATACAACCACAACTACCTTTAGCAGATTTCAAAAAATATTTTGATTTTATAGAGCCTAAACTATTTAGTTACTCACATCAGATAATAATAGTGGGTGACTTTAATGTTCCTGGTGTAGATTGGAAGAATTTCCATACACAAAATATTGTAAATTTTTACAAAAAGCAAAAAGGAAACGTACTTCTTGAAAAAACTAATCTTCTAAATTTAGAACAATTTAATTTTACCAAGCCATTTTCTGGATTGCTTGATCATGTTTTCTCAAATATTTATTTTGACGAAGTTTTAAATTGTGATGACCCTCTTGTTAATGAAGATGATTATCATCCTGCCTTAGCGTGCTACTGTCATATTGGTCCTGTACATGCTAAGATATCCGACCAATCATATTCTATTCGTAATTATAGTAAAGGTGACTATCTTTCATTGTTCTTTGCGGTTAAAATTTTTGATTGGAGCCCTATTTATAATATGAACGATGTTAACGACATGGTAGAGTACATTACACAAAATACACAAACAATTATAAATCAGTTCATACCAGTAACGAAATTTTCACAAAACAAATATCCAGTGTGGTTTTCTAAAGAACTTATTAAATTATTAAAAAGTAAAGAACGTCTATTTAGATTATACAAAAAACACAAAACACTTGAGCATTACTCTCGTTTTTCTGAGATGCGAAAATAAGTAAAAGAAAAAATCAATGCCGACAAAAGGAAATGGCAAGCTAGTATCAATGATAAATTGAAAAGTAATCCTGATAAATTTTGGAAATATATAAAAACAATGAAAGATGGTTACCGCGAGAGAATAACTTTAATATCAAACGGTGTTTGTTTCTGGATCCTGAACTTCTTGCCAATATGTTTGCTAAATACTTTGCAGAGGTGTACATCCAAGGAAGTGGCAGTACAAACAATCAAAGTGACAATCAGTCAAGTTATCTAAATCTATCAGTTCCTTATGTAACTGAAAATCTAGTCATGTGGGCTATCAAAAGACTTAAGAACACCAAAGCTACAGGAATTGATGGAATACCG
>PNEQ01005296.1:0-23679 GCA_003012365.1 Medauroidea extradentata
TGCGTGAGTCCCTTAGGCCGATTAAAAAAGAAACTTCTTTGTTATTTTATTTCAATTAAAGCTAGCCGGGCATACTACAACATTGCTTAATACGAACCCAATCATCCAGCATTAATTACGTAAGAGACAGAGCAGCGACACCTCTTATCATAACCAAACGCGGGTCACGAACGAGTACCATACAACAAAAGCGTCGCAAAACAACTGATGAAAAATCTAGAATTGATATGTATTTGTTTAAAAAGTGCTGTGTTGAATTAACAATATGTGCATCAACAGATTGAATCTTCTCTTATTCCTTTACTGGCTTCTTAGTTAGTCTGTTCAAGTTTAACATCATCCTCCGCATCTTTAGTGAACAGCGAGAAGTATGCTGGAAAGGATAGATTTTTGCAAAACTTGCTAGAAAGCAGAGAAGGCCTTCTGAAATTTTGCACTAAGAAGGATTTTACTTATATGTCTGAGGGATTTTGTAACTAGGAAAAGGGCATTGAAACATTTAGGGTACGTTAGAAAAAGGAAACTTATTAGGAGAGTTTGATGAAGTTGGCATCATCTTCCTAACCATGTGTTGTACAGTTAAATGATAAGTTAAACAATGAGGTGAAGAATGTCTGCTTGACTGCTACTATTATTTTCACAACATTGAGATAGTGATCCACGGACATGAAGACATTAGTTCAAATTTTACGTAGTTGCTGTAATTACGAAACGGTAGGGTGTATCTAAGCTGAAAGAATGTTTGGGACACATCACATGTAATTTAAAATGGGATTATTGTACTGTTCTATTAAGAAAATTTGCTTTGCGCTGGGTGATGTGTGAAATTAAAAAATGTTGATACTTTGCTGTTATGGTTGATAAAACTTGTTATATTTCAGTTCATGAACACGTGAATTTCTGTATTTGAACTTTGAATGAAAAACTGAAAATCTGCGAGAATTTTGTTGTATTGTATAAGACTCCAAACAGTGAGAGAAAAACACTTTTTGACATGGTAAAAGATGTTCTTGTGCATTTGAATCCACACATAGACAATTTGAGGTGACAGTGCTATGACAGTCCCTCTGTTATGAGTGGAAGATTTATAAAGGACTGTAGAAGTTAATTGCAGGTTTGCAACCAAAGGCAATTTATGTGCTTTGTGCTACTCATAGTTTGTACTTGACAATTGAAGACAGATTATGCCACCTGCCCCGTGTGAGAGTCATTATGAATTTAGCCAAGAACTGGATAAACAGTGTTAGAGAATCCCCCTAAAAAATACAAATGTTCAGAAATATTAGTTCAGATCATAAAACTGGGCTGTACCCATTGTTCCCTACTCGAACATGAGCTTCCAGCCTTCAGGTCTTGAATAACTGTGAAATTCATGTTTTTGAAACATTTTCTAAAGAAAATGCAACTGATATAGCCTCAAAGTTTGCTGGTTGCCTGGAAACAATGCAACACTTCAAAACATTTTTCTTTCTGTCCCTCTATTTTCTCATCATGAGTCCAGTCAAACAGGTAATATCAATATACAGTATTCACACATTAGTGTTAATTACGTGAATCAGTACAAAAATGTCTCATCTATATAATGGAAAATAAGTGTGAGGAGTATAAGCAGTTTTGATAGAAATGCTTTGAAGAAAATCCCAGCCTTTTTGAAGAGCCAAAATCGCTGTGACAACACCGCGTAAGACTCCTCGTGCTGCTACACATTGCAAGTGCCTCTTCCAAATTAACGTCACATATGAAGCTACAATGCGTGCATTTTTTCCTTTCAAACCTTAGAGGGCGTGGTACATAATTCAACGCTAAAAGCATTAATCTACAACTGTAAGTTACTTGGAGCCAATTTGCGAAAAGTAAACAATAGCAATCCTAGACAATAATTTTAGCCAACGTTTTAAACAATATTGTTTCCAGTGTTACGAGTATGAGCAGAAAAATTGTATGAAGAGAGTAAGAAATGTCTGAAAGAAATAACAGTTCTTTAATTTTATTGGTGTGTCATTAGTGTATGAGGTAATAAAGTTCATTCAGAAATGATTCTATTAACCTTGCAACTTTATGGATTGTATCTGTTAAACTTGTGACTTTATAGATTGCATGTTTAGCCTGGTCATATATTTTTCACAAAAAATGTCTGCATCATATTCCTAGTTTGACAGAAGGGCATGGATGGCATTATGTTACATTAAATTCTCTAAATAATTCTGAAAATGATCCCTGTAGTATTCATAGGCATTTAATGTATCATCACATTTGTCACATTTAATGTATCATTACATTTGTCAATGGTAGTAAGAAAACAACAGTAGACCATACAGTGTGCTAATTTTGTTTAAGATGAATAAGGTACAAACATGTAACTAATTTTCTAATATACAAACATATTTGGAATATATGTACATTCAGTTGGCAGAAAGTTATGTCCATCTCATCATCATAGGTATTCTTATAAAAATTTTGACTTAGCAATTTCTCAATTTCCACATAGCAGTAATTTTCCTGGATTTTAGCACAAAAAATGACTATATCCCCAAGTAATATTTTTTAAGTAATTGACAGTTAACTCTTTTTCTGCACTCTGTAGTTATTTATTTGTAGACTGTTTTAATTACAAGTCAACAAGAAGAAGAATTCATTGAGAAGATTCTCCATGCAGCTAGTCATTATTTTTTTAGTCTTTCACTAGTATCACTGTCCTCTTTTCACATCAGGGTCTCTAGAAGTTTTGCAAGAGGTGGGTACTTAATGTTAGTAAATGCTGATGTTAGTAATTTCGTGCTGAGTTTGCTTAGATTCCTTCCTCCGTGGTTGACCCAGATAGGTAATAAACTCATTGGGAAAATGATAGCTTTGTACTCCATCTCAGTTGTGTCATTTTCTGGTATACCCGTTTTCCGCTTTGTCTCGCACACTCTCTCTCGTGCGCGCGCACTCACACACATCATGCAACAGTATTCCCTCCAGTTGATTTCTGTAATCGTTAGCGAAATCTCTTTAACGTTAAGATGGTTGGTCTCAGTAGACTTGATAAATAAGGCATTGAGGTCTTCACGCGCAGCTCTGTTGTCTCACATGGCTGCCTCATGTACTTACGACATCCCTGAGCAATGTCTATTTCCTTATAATTGCGCTGTCACTTTTCTTTCCGCTGAAGGTCTGTCCTAGGCAACGTTTGTAGGAGGCTAGAAACGGCCCGTGCCAGCAGTGGTTCGCGGACCACAGGTTGCTGGGGATTGGAATGTTCCCCTCCCAGCACCCCCCCCCTTCATGTCTTGGCTATAGGAGCTGACCTTGATGCTCAGAGGGGGAGGACTGTCGAAACTGGAGCCGCGAGGCGAGCTCGGAGCTGCAGTCTGTCCGCGGTCGGGATGACTGTGAGTGCGCGCTGTAATGTCGCACATCCGATACAGAAGACCATTAATAATTTATTGTATCCTTGTAGTAAAAGTATGCCACGTTCACATACGTCTTGTGCACTCAAGATGGCCACCAATAGAAACTACTACTGTGTTCACCGCAAGATGGCGCGCGCTTACTGTGCTGTGTACGTATTTCGTTCTCTCTTTTTTGTTTGTTCGGAGACTATGTAGAGCTTCCGAGAATTTTTTTCCTTGTAATAACATTTCTGTTGGAACATGCTCTCAGTATTATTGAGTCTTCGTCGCGTACGTATCTTTCATCTTGTTTATAAAACGCTGTCAAGGCTCTCTTTATACCATTTATTGGTTTAAACGGGAAGTAAGTACAACCGAGCACATCTCTGATTTCGTGGAGCCTCTGACAGAGTCGAACTCAGATTTCGTATAATTTGAAAGTTTCCGTCAAGAATTCGTTGATTGTGGTGAGTATCTGCCATGGGTTCTCCCTATTTGAAGAACACATTTTTGGAACTTTTCCCGCCTGTCAGGACGAAGCAACACGTGTCCAAGGAGTCCTACCACGTACATTTCCATTTTTTTTTAAATTTTATTTTTTTAAGTCTCGTGTGCGAAAATGACTGGATAGGGAAACTTCGCGGTTTTTTTCTCGCATAAAATTATTTGCAGGTTGTTACGGTATTCATTTCAGTAATTTATAATTTTTATTCAACTGAAAGTTTACTTTTCTGCAAATTTTTGTTTAAGATACAAAGTTTCCCGCAACGACCACGAGTATTCTGTTTTAAATACGCACCATTCCGTTTTAACATTTTCACTTGCGTAAACGGCGGATGATTCGAAATGTTCTGTAAATTAATTGTAAAATTCAAGTAATAATATTGTTACTACATTTTAGTCGTACATTTGCTAGTACATGTAGATTGTGATGAATAGTGCTGTAGCATTTTTTCCTGCCAGGTTAAGAACCCCGTGCCCTTGAGACGAGCGCAGAGTTTGCTGTCCGCTTGCGATCACGCAACGCTGAACATGAACGTCGTGTGTCAGTACAGTCCATTCACAACAAACTACGCCTATTTAACGCTACTGGCATCGTAAATGTTCTTGGAATCTGACGCTGTTACAAACAGAACACAATTATTTGTTAAACCAGCAGTTTTTAATATGTTAGTGTGCCCTTCTTTGTCCATCCAAATACGAATTTTCTTAGCATTCTGTGGAATCCTATGTACTGTAGAAGTGAATATATTATGCAAACGTGCATCTTGTGGAAATTATTGTTGTCTTGTTTTGTTGGAAGTTACATAGGCATTTTTATTAGCTTACTGGGTAATTATGTTTTATAGACGCTTATACGTTAAAAATATGTTTCACTCTTGAAATAGTTATTTAACTCGCTTCCACGTGTATGTATCGCTAATAGTCGATCACATCATCCTATCTTAAGTGAATGCACGTAATTTATTAATTTGTTGAATTAATTAATGCGGCATGGTTTGATTTTAACTATTTTTTTTTCACGGCCAAGGGAGGAGTATGTCGATGACTTATGTTCTTTGGCCTAAAACTGGAGATACTTGATTTCACCATAAAGACACACACAGACACACACACACACATTCACAGGGTGAAGTGGAATTACCTGCAGCATTTTGCAATTTCAAGTTGTACGTTATATCAAGGCCAGTTCTTGAAACTTCTCTTGTTTGGCAGTCGCTACTTTCAAATTGCACGCTTAACTCTTAGCTGCGTACCCAAAATTTTCAACTTCTCACTTAGCTTTTTTTAAGGGCAATCTTCGAATGTACATTTGGCGCTCGCTCACTTCATATTCTATTTGTTTGTTTAGTCGTCAGGGGCGTTTCTGTCCTTCGTACAAATTTTGTTATACTTCATGGGCGCTCTCCACTCTCTTTGGCCGTGTGCATTTTTATCAATTCCTACCATTCTATTTAAGTAGAACTTAAAAGACGAGGAATTCATGTCGGTGTGAGCGTGAAGTAAGGTTTTCTAGAATGGTTGGATACTCTGGTGCGCTTCTAGATAGGCCTGGGGGCGTGAGGTGAACGCACCCCTGGTCTAATTCCGTGCCGCCCTCTGCGGCATGATCATAGCGGAGGAAAAACCTGTTTTGTAGCCGACTGCGGCGTTGCCGTTTCGTTACGCGGTCGTGGACGTGCACAGGCTACATCACGCGCGTACCGCAGTTACCGCCACAAGGTCCGGCACGTTCATTTATCCTAATATTGCAAACGTTCTATACGAGACATAATTTCGCGATGTGTCCCTCCCTGATCATGCAGCCTGGTTTGTTTCATACTTGAGGTTATATTTGTTTAGCGAGCACTATGTTAAACAAAGCATATTCAATTATTTTAAAAGCTATCAAAATATCTGCTGAATGTAATCCTATCTTACGTGCTTTGTAAAAATAAGTTAAAGGTAAGGTTCATTTCACCAGAAACTTAGCGGCTTGGGTGCGCATTTGAGAATGTAATGCAAAGGGAGCTGCTTCCAATGTGGGCGATCACTCGAATACGAATGGGACGTGATGCGATGCGGCATTATCAAATATGCGTTTTTCAAGTCGTGATTTTTTCGTTTTCTGGGTACTATTTAAACTGGTGACATGATTTACGTCTCCGATAAGTTCAGTGATGGTAATTCATTATTTCCAGTTTGTGTATTCAGAGATTTATCTAACAAACTATGTATGGTTTTATACACACACAGTGGAGTGACTGATTTTTTTTGGTGGGGGGGGGGGGGATTTACCTAAAAATAAGATGAAAGAACGACGGTCACCTTTTTAGACCCCAATTGCCGGAGGGAGAAAATGGATGTATTATTCTGCCCCCCCTCCATTTTCCCTCCAAAAACAGTGTTTTACTAATTTGTTCCTGTGCACACATGCCCCAACAAACAACAAAGATATACAGGTTCGTTACCGAATAATTAATTGCGTTTATCTGCGTCTTTATTTCGGCATTCAGCTGTTTTCGTCTTTTTATTTTTTTATTTGTACCAGATTTTTTTCTTATTTTAGACATAAATTGTCATTAAATCATCCTCTTGTGTATCTCGCATAGTTTTTGCGTAATGAGTCGTAAACGTCAAAATTTGTACGTACGGTTTTATGTACGCCTCTAAAACTGACATACCAAACAAAAAATTCACAGTGCGTAACAATGTTTTAAGCTGTGATTGACACATATAAAACAAAAAAAAAAATATCGTATTTTTAAAAATTTGTTGAAATTTTTAAATTATTCTTTTAAAAATTCAGCATTTTTCATTACGTACAAAAATATTTAACCCTTCGAGTAAAAAAAGGGGGGGATGTCTGGGTTTTTTCCCCAGCAAATATTTAGTTTTTAAGATGCAAAATGGTACTATTTAAAGCGTTTCTTAAACACAAAAACGTGAATATAACACTTTACAATTTGGTAATATTTAAACGATAAAACGCCCGCCTGTAGCTACAGGAAACGGAGGTTTGGCAGAGTACTTCTTATTCAGGGATCCGAGGATTAATCCCATACAGGAAATTAATCCCATAAATTCGGAAACTGACACTTTCTTGTGCGGTCTTATGTGAAAGGAGGTTTCTTGCTGTAGCAATTTTTTTTCTGCCTCAGTTATGTTTGAATGTTTTTGTAAATTGTTGCACTGGGAGGGCTGTATTTCGAATTTTTATCAGCATAAGGATCTTGCAAGAACACGTAGAGCTCGTTTTAGTTCATGCGGCCATCATACTTTCGACACCAGTTGTGTATTATTATGTATTTATTCCGTTGCAAATGACAAAGTTAAAAAGTTTTACTGCCATCATAATATAAACTGTTCAGGATGAAGTGAGCACTGTTTATTTTCGGTTTATTTTTTCCAATATGAAAATTATCACGAAACCAAACACTGAAACTTATCATTTTTGGCCCCAATAAAATACAGCTTTGGGTTATTATAAATGTTTGAGGAGTGCTGAGTTCAAACTGAACAGCCTATACAGTAGCATAGCTAATAAATTGTATTTTTATTTAGAAATAATTGGGGGTAAGGGGAACAAACATAACCAGTATTGGTAAACAGTCACGTTGCTCAGTAAAACTAGAAAATTTATGCAGGCTGGGTTGCTTCATAATGTGATTCGCAACCGAGCTGAAGTGAGCACTTTTGATGAAAATCTTGTAAAGAATACTAATTAACAAAATACTGTTTTTTGTGACCCGAGAGTATAGGCATTGATTTTTTACATACGGACGGTGCTAGTTTTATATTTACAGTTGGTAGGAAAATACAAATTAACTGAATAGTAAAAAGTAAATAGGTCTTCAAAAGTCCTGACTTTATCGCGAACTGCCTATATAGCTGGTAATGGGATGAGATATCGGTTTACATATATGCTGCTCACAGCATAAAATGCCCGTCGCATATGACGACGGATCAATCCCGTAACCCTCAAATCGAGAGACTTACAATAGTAACCACCAGTGCAAACGTACCTTTTTTTTCCCCACTTCAGTTTTAGAATGTTTCCGAATCGTAGGTGTTTAGGTAGAATATTTGAACAACTGTAGCAACTTTCCCATTAAATTTATACATATAAAAATTCAATAGCCTACGTGCGTATTTTTTTTTTGTGTTTAGGTTGTACATGAACAGTAACACTGTTGACATATAAAATGTTCCCTTCATACATTAGTGTTGACAGTTGCAATGCGCAGCGAATATGAGATGAAGTGTCCTCCAATGCTCTTTCAGTCCATACTTCTAAGTATGCATGTTCGAGGAATTAGTTTTTAATGGTGCAGACGTATATTTTCATCTAAAGGCCGTGCTACATTCGCCGTAAGAAATAACCGTAAAAATTGAACAAACACATTTGAGAGATGCATGCTACAACACACCGTACCGCTACTTAGCCGCCGTAAGACCGTAACAGGGATAGAAACCTGTCTATTTCTTACGGTGCGGTTACGGTTATTTTTATACGGCTACTTTACTGTCAATGTAGCACGGGCTTAAGTCATGTCCTGCAAACAGTTTTAACGAAAGTAACGTTGTTTGTACGGTCTAGTGGTTTTCAAGGATGATGTTTACGAGTTTGGGATTTGCGCGCACGCGCCGAAGTATTCGTGTGAACAGCGTGGTGTCGTACCGTAATACTGGTACAGTGCCGAGGGCGCAGGTAGGCTGCGGTGTGCCGACGTCACAGGTCAGCCATTGTCGCCGGCGGGTCATTGCGCGCGCTGTTGCCACGTTGGCTGTGCTTTCTCGCGGGCTGGAGACAGTCCGCCGAAATCACTGCCTGTGCGTCGTTGGGCCGCGCGCAGCCGTGCTTCACTCGTAAACAAAGCAACAGGTGGTGCTTGAAGGTCAGTGCTTTCTGGGTCGGGGCGCTTGTTGCCCTTATTCACATCAGTTTTTGACTGGTTTTGTTTTTCTTAAATAAAATCGCAGCGGAGAGGTCGGTAGATAGCATCGTTGCACGGCTTGTACCATTCTCGTATTATTGTTTTGTAATCTCGTACGCATCATGCCATTTTATGTAAATTTAGTATATCAGTGGGTACGTCTAGCCGCAACTGTCTCTATTTCGTGTTTACGATCATTGATGAGTTTGTCAGGCATTTCAGACCAAGAAATTTATTAGGCATTAAAAATTTTCAGCGGTTTTAATTTTTCTGTATTTTTTTTTTTTAAATAACTGATCATATAATAATTTAGGCTGGTTTAATACAATCTCCTGTTTCTACAATTATTACAACTGTGAAGGAAACTTGCACACTGTCTTCACGTTATTTGAAAAACAAAAGGTTGGTTCGGTCCTTTATGAAACTTACTTGAGAAATATCTGTCTGTTCAGAGAAGTTCTAACTGTGATGTTTTTACCCACTGGAGGGTACTTATTCAACAAACGAAGCAGTATGGATGACATTGCTATGTGCTTAAAGATTAATATAGGCTGTTCACAATAAATTGAGCACTTAACAAAACCTATAATCAATAAGAAATATATTTTATTGGACCAATATATGTAAACTTCTGACTGCAGTGAAACGTTTACACTGGTTTTTAGATACTTGGAAGTATTCATATCAAAACTAGTTAAAGTAGCTGCTAAACAGCTGAGCGAAAAACATAAGCAGTGCTCATCTTAGTTTACAGAGCACGAACTTGGTGCGCTGTGTATTTTTCTATGGTTTTATATTCCTCTTGCACGAATATGGTAGGCCTAAACATACTGTTACCATTAGAAACTTGTACTAATTTTTTATATTTATATTACTAAATATTTGAAATGTAATTTAAAGTTGTTTCACAGAAATTGAATACTCTTCTTTTTGTTTAATAGTTTCCTATCAGAACATTTCTCAAGACACTTAAGCAGAGTACTTTTTGTATAAAACATTGAAACTGCCATAACATTGATTTTCCTTTTAACTGCTCTGGTTGCAAGCTATGTAGCCTAGAAGTAAATTAATTTGCAATGGCACATGTAAGTTAAGCCTACTGTGTGAAGTAATGCTTAAGAAAATAGTTTTAAACTAGCTGTGGTTCAGGATGCCTATGCCAGAGCCCTGGCAAGACCATGGCTAGGGAATTGCATTATCTGTTTTATTTGTTCATCTCTGTGTAGCTCACATTGCTACAGGACCTTTAAGGCTACAACTACAGCACTCTAAAACTTACTATGAACAAATAAAGTATGCTCGTGTCCAAAAAGCATTCTCAAACACCTACTTAAATTTGTTTCCTTTTTTTTTGTCTTTCCTATTGCAGTACCTACTTTTTTTTCATGGCAGGGAATTGTTTTTGTCAGAAAGTGACAGAGCACCATCGAGTATAATTTAACATGTAAAACTCTATCCTTGTTCAGGACTCCTTTAGGTGGGAAAAAATATCTGACTGTACGATATTAAATAACATAGTTTTGCTAGAGGATGTGGCTGTAAGAATTGTACATTGGTAGTGATGATTCCCAAATAGTGATCAGCTTTATCATTGAAAAGTTAAAATAGTAAAAACATTTAAATAATCATTATTACACATCAAAAATTAATTATTTACACCATACATTTAACTATGGTGGACAAATTTGAAAAAATACAAATAATCTTATAACAGTCTAAGTAAATTAATTTCGAGCTTAATGCTCGAGGTGATGGTATAGTTAGTAAAATTGTTGACTGCCAAGAAAATTTTTTATGTTCAAATGTGGCCTGGATCATCTCAAATATTTATTTTACAGAAATTTCATATTAATGCAGTTTAAACCATTAACTTGGCATGTATTTTATTTAATTATTTGTCTACATGAAATAACCCAATATTTTTGTAATGTTAGGCCTAACTGGAAAATTTTCAAGGGATTGTTGATGTTTCAAAAAATGAGTGGGGTAAATATATCCATAGTAGCACAATATTTTGCTCATATCTGTTAGAACATATCGTCTAATAATTCTTGTTTCTTCTCAATGCATAGTTTGCAGTGTGCATCTTCCTCACAAAAGTGTTTATGCAACCAGCCTAGGCTAAGTGTTAATTCTTTATCCACACGTATGTTTATGTGGCACATTTAGACTTGTTTTTCAGCAGATTAAGACTTTCGTTTTACTAATTTCTACGAAAGAATTAATTAAATTGGAAAGTATCAGCCTGTTGTTACAAGATGTTAAGTTATTGAATGTTTAAAGGTTTTACATTGTGAAGTTGGTTAAATGAAAAGGCCTTTACTTTCAGTTCATATTAATTTGCTAACAATGCAAGTAGATTTGTTAGTCATAGTTGGGCGATTGTAGGCAAACCGTGTTACATTTTTGAACAATGTAGTACTATTTGTTTTTATTGAACAGCACCTTATTTGTTGTTCCATTAGCTTCATTATGAAAATTGCTAGAAATACTTGATGGCCACAAATTTATCAGCTTGCTATTTAATACAAATATGTAAGTGGTAAAAAATTTTGGGGCACAAATGAAACAAAAAAAAGTTTATAATGGTTTACTGAAGAATATTTACTGTGTAGGCATTGCAGAGTAGCAATCACTCCTGAAATACAATAACACTTTATCGTACAGTACAGGTTTAATCTGTTCCCTAGTGTTCATCTATACCATCTTCGCCGGTCGTGTTCGCATAAGACTGCAGCAGTTCGCAGGAGCTTGGAGTATGCTGTGCCAAGGACAGGAGACGCATAAGTTATCTCCTGCTCTAGTTGGGTGGGCTTCTGGTGCGCATGTGCTTTTAATGGCTGTGACTAGATCCACACTCAACAAGTGAAGGGGTGCAGTAGAAGCAGTGTCACCCTGTCAGCAACCCCAACGTGAGCTGGTGGACAGTGGGCGAGTGTGAGTCTGGTGCACACATAATAGAGCAGTGACTAGATCCATACTCGTCTACTGCCACCTGCAATTCAACTTTTCTGCCAGCTGTACTGAAGAACATCTTTGGAATAATTTTAGTGTATAGCTATGTTTTTTGTCAGTTTGATAATGTCATTTGCATTTAATTTTTGTTAATTTGCAGTATTTCTGAATATTGTCAGTGTAAATCTAAATTTTCTTAACTTTTTAATCCTGTTGACCCTAAAATAGAGATGCAGAAAATACTTCTCTGTTGTCATGAAATGTCAAGCTTGTTCACAATAGCCTATCCTTTCTGGGCAATTCTTAAAATAAAGGGGAACTTTTAATGTTGCAAGTGAATCAATATGACTAAAGTAAAAACTTAATTTGAAATAGTTTTTGTAATTGTTAAAAGGTAGCGATATTGACATCAACTGTGCATATATGTACACACACACTCGTATATAGTTTTTTATAACCAATTACATATACATGTCACATTTCATTTATTTAATATTCTGTGAAACATCTACATGTTATGGAACTTAGTCAAGTGAAATGCAAAATATGCAAAAAATGAAGACTTGTAAATACAAAACACTATCAGGCAGTATGGACGTACTGCCTTCTACACAGACGAAAAAGAAAGAGGAAAAAAATATTAAACAAGTAACTATTTACAATTCAATACACTCAAATAAATACATACATACATACATACATACATTTACAAACACATGATATTCAAATTTCATCAAACTACCCTGTGTTCATAGCCTGTAATAGGTATTATAATAGGCTTTATCCAAGAGGCACCTGAACAATTCCTTTCTGTCTCCTTTACTTAGACATTCGACTATAGTCAAATGTACAAAATATTGCTAAACTGCGACATGCGACTTTAGCAACACAGAATTAAATGCCTCTTTATACACGAGGTTCATGGTTTTCTCACTTGAAATTAACCAAAAATAAACTATTTACATAAACATGAATTTAAAAAAAATTTTATCTTGCAGTGAAAGAGTTAAATTATATTGTAAAATTTTTGTGAGGTCAGCTGGTAATTTATTATATAGTCTTGATACCAATATTTCTGACAAGACTGCAAGGATTTTTTCTTATTTACCCTTTGCAAATGAAAGTTTTCGTTGGTTCTTTGGTAATGTTCATGCATATCAGCAGTCTTATTGTATTTGAGTTTAATTTTTGAAAGTAAAAAGTATAGATATAAGCAATGGACTGTAAAATATCAACAGGTTAAAAAATTTCACGACAGCTGTCGGAACATTTCGTATGGACTATGATTCTAATTATTTTCTTCTGAATAATATAAACTGATAAGAGATGAGATCTAGTTAGCCCCTAATACATTATCCCATAGCTCATTAAAGAACAGACATAGCCAAAATAAGCGGGCTGCAGACTAGACACTGTCTTGTGGTTATCTGTGATAGCACTTTAAACATATAACTTGCGTTGTTTAACTTTTTAAGCAGACTTAGAGTATTCTGGTTTCAAAATAATGTACTGTCAATCCCAATTCCAAGAAATCTAGTATGTAAAACTGAGTTTAATTTAGTATAATTTAACGTAATGTTAGGCTCTATTGCTGTGAATATAGAGGGGAAAAAAGGAATAGGCTCGTCCATTATTGCAGAATATAGGTTCTACATTGAATGAGAATGGATGCTGTAGCCTTTTCAGCAGTTCTTGTAGGCTGTTGTTCAACATCGAATTGATTTTGAGAACAATTTGGTCTGCTGTATTCTGAAGAAAATTCTTGCACTGAGCAGTTTTTCTTTGTTTGTGAAAACCTTGTCTTTCACAAACGAGGGTCCTTAACAGAGTTGCATAGGTGTAAAGATTTGTTTCTTCAACGTTTCCATAGCGTTTTCTTATGGATGCAAGCAAATTGTTCACCATACCTTGTAAACCAAATCTAGCGGGTGGTGGTTCTCTGTTGAATTATACTGTTCACAATGGGAATGATTTCTGAAATGTACACACTACTGGAACTAACAGTGAATGTGGCTTTGTCAAATATTTTAAACGTGTTTCAAAAACTCCATTGTAAAGATGTCAACTGGTTCGACTGCTTAATGTCTGATGCTGCAAGTGCTAAGGCCTGTTTCTATTCAAGAAGTCTGTCAATCGTGTGCAGAGTCGAATTCCATCCAGTTACTTCATCTTAAAAAATGCAATGGGATTTACATCCCACTAGAAGTTGAGCTTTCTTAAGAACTTTATATGCTTGCAAGGAATGTCTAAAAGACCCCTACTATGCACCTGCATGTTGCAACAATATTGGTTACCTGTTTGTTGTTGAGAAGCCATCCATCTTTTACAACAAGTTGCAAGGTGTGGGCTAGACAAGGTAAGTGAAGAAAACCTGTGTTCTCAAGACCCAGTATCGTGTATTTTGCATTATCTCTGACTACAGCTACTACCTTATCATTCAAATTCCAGTCTGTAATTAGTGTAGTCATGAAGGTAGCTATATTGTCAGCAGTATGGTATATTTTAGGAAATGGTATAACTTCGATACATGCGTGATGTAAATGGTAGTTGCTGTAGGCAAAGTGAGCAGTAAGACTCATGTAATTAATCATCATTACGTGTAGATGTCCACATGTCTGTCGTGAAACTAACGTACTCAGAATCTTCAAGTAAAGTCATCACTTTGCCTTTAAGGCCTTGTTACGGAGTTTTGCAGTGATTTCGAAAATATTTCTTTTATTGTTACCTAATACTCATATAAAAATTTTGCTGCACAGTTTTGACACTTATATGTTATAATTTGTAGTTGAATTTTTTTGTAGAATTATACTGAATGGTTTTTTAGATTTCATTACCCAAAGTACCACGTTTTTCGTTCTGAAAATAAGCAAAAATGAAGGAAATTATTTTTTTGCTTGCGAATGGTACATTATTTTAAAAAACGCATCCACAGTATTGTGCATCGTGTGATTGCACATTGACTCAAATTTTTTCAAAACTTTTGGTTAAATATTTGAGTTATTGACACCAGTGTGAAAAAAACTTGGGAACAAGCCCTTAACGTCACTTTACATCTCCGGAATTACTTTAGTAGCAAAGTGGTTTCGTGAAGGAATAGTGTATCTTGGTTGAAGCACATTTACTAGCTCCCTGAAACCTCTGTCTTCTGCTGTAGATAATGGTTGCATTTCCCAAAACATAATTTTTCCTATATGTTGTGTTATGTCTTTTGCTAGATTGTCACCAGGCTTAAAAGGTGATTGTCTCTCAAACATTGATACAAGTGTTGGCTGCGATGAATGAACATATATATGAGTTTGGTTCTTAAACTAGCAATATCTGTTTCGTCTCTGTTTACAAATGATGTAGAGGGTTGAAGATGTGAAACGAAAGGTTTTGAAGATGCAGGCAAATGACTGTCATGATCAGATGCAACTCTTGAACTTGAGTCATCTTGTGGCGATTCTGTGGTTTTATAAATTGCTGGTAGTGTGACTTACCGCCACAAGATATTTTTGCGGAACATAAGTCTAATACTGCAAAATTTTCGTCAGCACAGTTAATTCGGAAATAGTTCCAAACCTCGCTTGACATGATTTACAGTGTAAAAAAACGCTGAAAAAAGTAAAACTCTTTAACTAGTTCAATTTGAAAAACCATAAAATAAAAGATTGTAAAACGCAGCACAAGTAAACAAATTAACAGTAAACTTGCGACATCGCGAGACGTTTTTTTAATGATGGCACAGTTCCAGATGTCATGGCCAGAAAAACATATCACACACCGGTGAGACACTATAATCAATTGTGATGTGGATGTAGTATAAAGTGACCACGAATGGAAACATATTTACCAATGCATTTGGGAACGTATTCACGTTTTAAATCGTACGACATGTCCGGGCCCATCTTGCGATGCGCTTACAGTTGCTTGCTTGTGCTGCGTTATCTCTGTCAATGTGGCGAGTGGCAACATCACTTGCGTTCAAATAATAACGGAAAATAAATGTGTGTTCTCGAATAAAATTCTGTTGTGTGTTTTTGTTGTAGGTGTGTGTATTTCCCTTTTGCATCGTTAATATTATTGTGCGGTACTGTCAAATACTAATTAACTTCGGTTACAGTCCCAATGTGCTTTAATTATTGTTTTATTTATTTTTTGTTGTTAGACATTTAAAAATAATTTTAATATGGTTGTGAAGAGGAAATCATGAAAACGCATAATAAATTAATATGGGTTTGTTCATTGCAATTTATTTGGTAGAAATAAGCTTATAGGTTATGTGAACATGTAAATAGTGGATTTAAAGGTTGTATAAGTTTTTCATTCATGTTTTAATGCACTAGTAATTGTATTAATTGTGCGCAGAATGGGTTTTAACAATTGAAAGATACACATAAATAACATACAGTGCCAAATCTGAAGTAATTGTTTTTTGGTGCTTCGATTCTTGACTTCTCGATTTCACGATACCATAAAAATCTAGGGTATCGAAGAATCGTGGCATCGAATTTGACATCACTACTTTCTACTATTGTGCGAGAAACTTTGGTTATCTTCTGTTCACCAGATAAACAGGTAATTATTTTAATAAATTATGCATATAATATAGTGGTACAGTTCTCTTTCCCTCCCACGTACCTCCGGAAACAGCAGCAGATCATCTCTTATCTCATTTTAGCAGGTCGTGGGTTCGTAGTGTAAATGAAAGAGGACCCGAGCTGTTCTAGTTGATGATTGTGAGTTTTATTACCAAATAATTTTTATAAATTCAGTGACTTACAGAGAAAAATCCTCGCGTGGCAGTAGAACGATAAACACTAAAAACTCTGTTATCGTAACGGTGGTGTCTAGGCAATAATCAAGATGATACAAAAATCTAAGTTATCAGATGCAACAGTGCCAGTGAAAAAGCTCCCGATTGCTGTTGTTATGCCTCAAAATTGTGAGAAACTTCCACTAGTGCACATGCAAATGAATAATCGCAGCCATGTGGCGTTTGTCAAGGTCATGGCGGCTCCTAGCTCCTGGAATCAATGCCTTTGAATTCAGTGCACCAAATAAAAATCTTGGCCATTTTGCCAGTAATTAGTTCCCACAAACTACAGCCGACGTTTTGTCTTCTAACCTCTCGCGGAGACATAGCCCTACGCGTACACTTTCATCTTCAAAAGTTCACTCGCGGCACAGCACGAGAGGTGTACATGTAGTCACTCGCAGATCAGATACAACAATGGCCGAGAGCGTGGGTACGCTACCCCAGCGGGCCAGGACACGTCACTCCCCCCCTCCAAGATCTTTGGGAACTCTTTTAATTTACCAATAATTTATGTGTGCTTATGGTACACATGAAAATTACGCTGCTTCCGGACATTCCCAATGAAACGTCCCTTCTATTATACAAAAGTAGCAACTTCTTCACCTTGCAACTATTGTATTAAACAAATTGGCGTGTCATGCATAGTGATATGAATTCCCAGAGGTCAGCCATCTTTCCCCTGAAGCACGCCACCGTCAACCATGGCTACCCGTCTCGCCGGTGCAGATCTGTCGCACCTCCAACCTAAACACCAGCAAGAAAGAGCCTACTGAAACCGAAAATCACGAGTAACCCCTTAACCCGCAGGGTTATGACAAAAACCCACTAGATAAAAAATGTTGGATTTCAACTGACAGTTAACATGAGACCTCAAACATATATCAGGTACAAAATTACCTCTTATCTCTATAACTGGCCTCATGGTTAGTAATAATGGATAACACCTCACATGCCAAGAAACCTTTTAAGTTGTTACCACAGATATTACTAACATCGGCTTGACATCATGTGCACATATTCTGTTTCATGCTAACGAGCAGCAAAATATGAGTGATTGTACAAATTTAAATTAGACTGCCACGCTTAGAGTTAGAACAAATAAAACAGTACTGGTAATTATGATTGTTAAATTTCATTCTTCTTTCTACTGGGGAGGGCTTTCCATAGATCCAAAGGTCTATAGTCCTCCTTGTGCTTTAATATTGAAAAATTAAAGAGAGACACATGACAAATTTAATGAAAATAAAAACCTCCACATGGTTATACATACTGACTTGTTACTTGAAGATGAACTTTACACTTCAGGTTGCACTGATTCAGGGCAGTATTAGCTTTGTCGTTAAGCCAGGCAATGGTATTCGATGATGTGACTAATTCTCACTGGGGTGGTTACCTTATACACACACTCTGGCTGGTTATATTACAAGGCCTCAATATTTCAGGGGAGCTCAATCATATTAACTGGCACGTCGCCTGGTCACCTTAAGTCTCCACAGTATTAAATAGGAAATTTAATCGTGAAAGGAGTAGTAAAAAAAAATATGAAGACAAAAAATGAACACTCAAAAAGATAGATCTGGTACTGACAGTTACTCCACAATAGGAGTCATTTAAATTAGTAAATACTTAAATCTTAGCATTTGCGTATATTTAAAATCTTAAATTTTAAATTATATTTTAAAACCTTAAAAATGTATTTCTATGTGGATATTGAAAACTATATCCACCGCAGCTGTACCCTCCATTTCATATTTAGAGTAATAGAGGATACATGTTAAATAACAGAGATACAGCTGTTAATGAAACCTCAAATTTTTATGAATCTGGTTAATGAAAGTATTTTTCAACCAAATAGTTTATAATTATGTTTGTCACAACTAAATACAAAAATCATTTCGAACATTAATTGCATTTGAGCTTACAAGTAATAATTCTCATTATTGGTGCAGAGGTTTATTATTTTTTCAGACTACCTAACATCTCTATACATAAAAGAGAATGACATATCAAACTTGAACCCAAGCTACTGGACCTAGAATAGTGAAATTTTTTGTCTGGTTTCCCCTCTGGTCTTAGGCGAGCACCAAGAAGAGATTTTTTGAAATTTGACCTCTGTGGGGTGAAAAGGGGTGAAATTTGTTTCAGAAGAAACATAGATGGATCTCGAACCCAACAGCCTATCATTGTAATTTTTACTTTAATAGCATACACATAAAAATTCATAGGCTATTTACGACGTTCGGTTTGTTTTATTTTTTAAATATATTTATTTATTATTATTAACTGTTTCTGCAGGTGTTTTGTCGTCTATTGTTGCTGTGTGCAAGTTCTGGATACTATGTTACTAGATAATGAAAGAGTTGCAAGTCTTTTTGTCCGGGTAGCACGTCGTTGCTGTCCTCTCGGGGCGGACCGATACTTATGTCGATTTGTCGGAATGGCTCTTAAGCAATATGGTCGCGCGTACGGAGCCCCGGCAACTAATTGGAATTTTAAATGCCGCGCAATCACTGTCTCTCTCCACTTACTACCCAGGGGTGTCTCGGCCCGACGTACTTTACGACTCGGCAAACTTTTAATGGCGTCCCGACGCCCAAAACCACGACAATGACGGCGCCTCGGCCCACAATACTCCGCGTCTCGACGCCTAGCTTCGACGCCTGACGTTGGAATTTTGCCCTACCGTCGCCGCGATTCGCCGGCGACCTCCTCGCTTGACAACGTCCGTCCCGGACAGACGCCGGCTCGCTTCCCCCTCCTGATTTGCGCCAAAACCCCTGTCACTTGGACAGCAAGCTCCGGTTCCTTTTGGGCCAATCAGGAGTCAGCTTACACCCGTTGGCCCCGCCTCTCGAGGACAACAATTCCGGCCAGAACCGTATTTATTAAATCATTGCTTAATTTCTTGTCACTATTTACATTCGTTTACATAATAAAATGGTTCATTTACTTGTTCACATTATTGATCTCTTAATTACTACATATCTATTACACTGTAACAACTAGCAAAGCCATTGGCTGGACTCCTCCCCTCGTGACCAGCTAGGGAGGTGGTTCGAGCGGGCGTGGGGTGAGGCCCCAAGACACACTATGCACCTGCTTGTCTCTCTCTCGTCTTCACAAGGACAAAATATATACAATTTCTTATTTTTAACATAAAACTTGGTGTAGTAATGGTATTTCGAAGAGAACTATTGCAATGTGATCGTGATACAATGACGAGGAGAATGAATGGTCGCAAGACATAGTTATTATTGCACATTAATTTATGATGGTTGACACTGATGACTATTGAATATACTAAATCGGGGTGGCGACCATATGGGCCTGTCTCATATTAACCAAATTAAGAATTTTTCGAAATTCAACATTTAAGGGGGTGAATGGATCTTAAATGTATTTCCGATTAACTATCAATATCTATCAAATCCTTCGGGATAGAGAGTTGGTTTTCACTTCAAAATGTTGCTTACATAAATATCAAAAAGTGGTTCTAGGATTTTTTTGTAATTCAACCCCCAAGCGTTAAAAAGGTGCAAAGTACGTTTTTTTTATTGATCATCTATGTATCTTGAACCCAACTGACTATTGTCATGTTTTTCACGTTCAAGAGACACCAGTTAGTCTAAAATGTGATTCAAGGGTATTTGGAAATTCAGTCTCTTAGGAGGTGAAAGTACTTGGAATGTGACTTAGATAAATCTTCGGTATATGTATATTGAACCCATCGAGATATTCAATTTGTTTGCTTCAGGATGATAATTACGTGAATGGCAGTAAAAAGGTTTTAAGATTTTTTAGAATTCTAAATATCCGTACTGTACAGGAGTGATGTGTGATTTTTTATGAAAGACCGATTTTACTTTGACTGAATGAGTTGTCGTCATGATTTTCACTTCAGTTGGATAGTTGAACAAATATTTAAGGCGTGAAATTAAGATTTTTCGAAATTCGACGCCTAACTGGCCGAAAAGGCACAAAATTTGTTTTCTATCAGCTGATGATACTTAAAACCGGTAGATATATTGAGGTGGTATTCACGTCAGAATGATGCTTACGTAAGTACCTAAAAATTAACACACGTTTTCTATTTTATTAGAATACTTAATTAAATAGAAAACTTTGTATGTGAGCTTTCAAGACAGACGATCAGAAAAGCAAGTATGACCAGCGTGAAATAAATTATACAGGAGTTTCATTCTACAGCTCTTTCATGACATGGTGTTTTGCAACCTCTATGAGCCCAGGAAAGTATTTTATTTTTAAAGGTAGTTTTCGCGAAATATTTTTACGTTATGTGGCGCAAATGTTTGTAGCTCCGATCTATTGTTTGGGATGTTCCGGGCTCAAATTCCTTTTAAAGGCTGTGCAAACGTGCAAGGCTGACACAAAAAAACTGCAAGGCAGATGAAATTAGTGTAATTTGAATGGAGTTGTTCAGAAATGATGAAAATGGATTATGCAAACCATTGTCTACTGAAGTTCTTACTACAGCATCAGGTCACATATACCATCTCACTAACCTCAAGGTTGGGGCACCGAATGCATTTATATTTCTGCAAAACATTATCCCACCGAAATCATTAATGCCACTTAACTTCCAGTGAAGTGTTTTGAGAAACAAATATGTTATTGAGGGCACCATCATCAATGGTTGTGCGCGAGGGAAATCAGTCTTAATACCACGTAAACTACGTATTTAATTTGATTGACCTCTTACATTTATCAGTCTGTAATTGCTCCACATTGTCGACTCTGCTGTGACTATAAATAAGGCCAGGGGCATCCACTGTTAGTTGCACTGGCAAACTTAAGGCTGGAATTCATAGTGGTAATATAAGTGGTACTTGAAATAAGTGCTACTTATATCAGTGTTTAAGTAATGCTTCAAGAAGTATTACTTCAAATAAGTATTGCTTAATATGTGTTCAGAGTAACAAAATAAGTACTACTTTTTTCACAAGTATTCATAATCTAATAAGCATTGCTTTTCTAAGCATATAAGTATTACTTTGTCAAGTCTGCTCCCTAGGTGGCTTAAGTAAAGGATTTATGTGTAAGAAATAGGTTATGTAAGGTATTCCTTCCTTCATATTGATATTTCATTCCACATACTTAACGAAAAGAGACTTTTAAAAAGATAGACGTAAAACGTACATGAAACAAATAGGATAAAATAAAAATTCAAAAGATACAGTCACGAAAACATAACCTCATTTCTTAACCTTTTTTCAAACAGTTTCTTCATTTACCGACATATCATGAAAACATTGCAGATTGAAAATGTTTGAAATCCACCTATAATAGACTTAGGTTTATCTAAGTCTACGAACATTACACCCAGTAAGTTTATACACAATAACATCAGTTTTTGTTAGGACCTACTTATAAAAACAAGAATAATAATTTTTTAATATAAGTTGACTATATTTAGCGTTGTCTATAACCTAAATAATTTTTCGTCAAGTGGTAGCATGCCAGGTTGGAAGCTGACAGAAAACTAATTGTGATCACAACAATCAATTTTGGTACACAAGATCGTTCACTTTATCTCATAATACTTGAGAATTGCAAATATGTATGTTCAAACTGTGATACGTTATGGCATCAGTTGGTTGGCAAAACATGTCCGACAGGCCATTTATAAACTATATTTCAAGCGCAGCATGAGATGCAGGCAAGAACATGTTCAAGATGTATATTATATGAACATTTCATTTTAAGTCAGTAACAGACGCAATGTTAGAACCAACTTGTAAAAACCAGCATTATATTAACTTTATTGAAACAAAGGAATGGATATTTGCTAACATATAACCTAAAAAAAATTTCTGCTAAGCTCAACGTGTAGGCCTACATAGCAATAATATAGTGGAAGCTTCCCAGTTTTGAATTTGACAGAAAGCTGATCATAAGATCACAACATTACAATTTTTGTACACTTTACCACTTCATTCACAAAAATTACAAGTGCTTGAGGCCAACTGTGTGATATGAGATTATGTTGTCAGTTGGTAAGCAAAATAGGTTCGGCAATAGTAAGTGGCATAAATGAATGTTAATTTCATCATAATTTACATTCGTTCACTGAAAATCAACTGAATCACAATTAAGTAAAATATTCTAATCAACATGTATTCAGCATGTGTTTATGCAAAACATATTCTTTGTCGAGTAGTGAATGTAATTTTTTATTTCACAGTTAGCAAACAGCATTGATACAAAAAATATATGAACACATTAACTAACCACATTTTTGACCTTAGTATTGTTATTTAATATTGAACATGTATGAAAGTAAAAAAAATATACTTTCAAGTGGAATTGACAATCAGATGTAACCAATTATTCAATTACTCTATAGAACTGCTGTAATTCAAATACAAGTTTAGTTGTGTCATGTTGGTACTGATGTAGCGACAGTTATTTAGTTACTTCATCAAGTACAACTTAGCCTATGTATGTAATGCTTGTTTGAGTTTCATTTGGTGAAGTAGGCGTTTATGAATTAATTGCTGAAATAAGTATTGCTTAGAGAATAAGCATTACTTTACGAAGTACTACTTATTTCCCAAACAAGCCATCAACTATGAATTCCAACCTGAGACTGCTTTTCGTGTGGACAGCTATAGCTACTTCTCCTGCTACAGAGTTAGCTCAACTAGAATATTTGTCATTCTAACGCTTGATGACAACTACCTATGGTGTACAAAGAGGTATCTGTTCTGAGTAATACACACGAGCAAAGCCGCAGGCATACGACTAGTGGGACAAAAAGAAAACAACAATGCATGCAAAAGAACGAATAAGAAGGCACAGAGAAAAACCAAAATAAACCAGAGAATTACGAAAAAATAAAAAAGGAATAAGAACACCTTAATCAGAGGAACTAGACCCAGGCCAAAGCCCTATGGGTCTAAAGGCCACCCCACGAGTCTCTCGCCTCATGGGACCCCGATCCAGAAGGTTGGATGTGGTGTAGAGTTCATGCCGTGTTTGGCATTAGCTAGAAGTACCGGGTCTGTCGACCTAACACCTCAACTTACCGTTCCGCCCCCCTAGTGGGGGCTTCTTCTGGTCGTCGAGGCCGGGGGGGTAAGTGGCAAAGCCACCCCCTTCTTGCTCCCACCACCAC
>PNEQ01005297.1:0-18113 GCA_003012365.1 Medauroidea extradentata
TTACTGTTCAATTTTTTATCAAGCTAACTAATGTATGCCAGCCAAGGTACTGCAATTGAATACTATTTTATTATGTAGCATGTCTCAGATGTCAAGAACTACCACTTTAATGAATGTGTGATTTACATGAAATATTATTTGTATGTAGCTTCTTTATACAGAGGCCAGCGTTTAGATGTAACATGAGAATTAAGAGTTTAAAGTACAGTACCTAGTTTATTGAGGCAAATGAAAGGAAATGTACTACTGTATGAAATATTGTGTAGTAATAATTCTTAACATAACTTTAAAAAAAAAAAACACACACACACACACGCACGCACGCGCACACACACACACACACACACACACACACACACACTCACACTCGCACACACACGCACACACACACACACCTATTTTTTTGAAGAATTATTAATATTTGTTTTCTAAATGTTTTTCATTTGTGAAATAAATGTTTCGGTTAGACTCAAAATATTTTTATTAAAGAATATTTCTACCAAGTAATTGAAACTTATGTTCTTCGTTTGCTTTTGCAATTTATGTATTTTTATAGGAGAGATTTGTAAGGATGTGAAATAAAGGGATTTAATTTTCATCAGTAGTATTAAATATTTTTTTACCTGTATCATGAAACATGTGCTGTATGTTATTGTAAATACCCATAATTATTTTATTTTCCCTTGATATGTATAACAGTATCTACAATATGGACTTCAGCAGCAATTTACTTACGGCTATGGGTTCCTATTTATGCTGTTTTAAAGAGTTTAATTTTTTAATCCTGCAAGGGAGCTGCTACATATCTGTTAGATACAGTATAAATGTTGAAAATTGTTTGTACTATGATGGCAAGTTTTTTCAGTGCATAAGTTTCAATAGATTTGGCTAAACATTATTTTCTTAATGTCAATAGTTAGCCAGAATCATTCAAACTTATGTAAAAAAAAAAAAATATCGTAGTACAAAAAATTTCCAACATTTCTATGTAATAGTTTTGTGATATGTACTCTGTATCAGGATTTAAAAATTAAAACCTATCAAATAGCATATAAATGGACCCACATCATTAAATGTGCATTTTTTAACATACCTTGGTTTTTTCATGGAAAATTAATAAATTTAAAAATCCCGCCATTAGTTTATGGAGACGCCATGTGGAGCGCTAGCATCGCGTAGTATTTTTAGTTAGTTCCACAAGTGATCACTGGGAGTGCTAGCATCGCGTAGTTTTTTTCGTCAGTTCCACAAGTGACCGCTGTGAGCACTAGGTGTAACTACTAGCACAAAAAAAAATTATTGAGTTGCTCATCTTTCTGTTAGGTGTATAATCTTTGGCTGCCATTAGTTCATGACCAGTCGCAAGGCGCCACAATCGCTAGGCGTACTCGGTCAAAGATGTTAACATAGGAGATACCAATCTAGTAACACCTTATTTTTTCTATGTGTCAATGCGAGCTGATCAATAAACAAAAAACGTGTTGTAAATTTCTCCCTGATTTTTTGTTAAATTCCCTGATTATTCCCTGATTACAATATTCCCTGATTTTTCCAGGTTTTCCAGGGTTGGTAGACACCCTGTATCCGTTACAAGTTGTACGAAATTGTCACTTAGTGTTTTCTGATTCAAATTTAAGTCTTTTAGGGTTCGGTTTAAAGTTTGTAAGGTTGATTTTACGATGAAAATTTGTTCTTTACTGAGTTTAAGAAAGTCTAACTGTTCATTTTCAAGTCTTGAAATTTTATTATTATAGAATTCGGCGTCGTCTTCGTCTAGTGTACCGAAAAGTACTTTGCTGAACTGACCTATCATATTAAATGGAAAGAAACTTCTTTTGGCTCTAGTGTTAACCTGGTCTCTGGTTAATTCTCCTATTATCCCTATCGTGTGCTCGATAGCATCCAATTTGTTGTGTGTTTTTGTTATGATTTTAGAAGATAGAGAGTTTGACCCTTATACTTTTGAGTTTCTTTAACACATAAGTCATTTATCACCTTTACATATGAGGTTATAATATTATAGTTATCTTCTAACTGACTTAGATTTAAATACGTGATCGGTCTCCATTCAGTGTTATACAACTGTCCATCACCATTATGTTCGTAGTAAAGTCCTGACGCTTCTTCGATCTTAGTAACTTGAATGTCTAGTTTTGATGGCACTCCAAAAACACGTGTAAGGCTCAGTAGCAGGAAAAAAATAAGCCTGCTGCAACACATTAATTAAAAATACGGCTTTAACCTGTTTGCATGTACCTTCACAAGCTTTTTACGTTTGGTTAGAATAGTTATGTTTACTCCTTCAATCTTTACATCATCATATGGACCTACATATTGACTGGATAGTTTCTTTGATCGGTCTCTTCTGACAGTCTCACCATACAGTAGGACTTTGTCTCCAATGTTAAAAATGTGTTGGTTCACATGTTGATCGTAATTCTTTTCATTTATTTCTTTAGAAACAATTAAATGTTCTTTGGCTAACTTGTATGTTTCCTGCAATTTGGTTTTTAATGTTTTTACATAATCCTCATAATTATAATTATTTTCTACAAAGTCCTTCTGTAGGATGCCAGGGATATTAGGTATCCTGCCAAACAATAGTTCATGGGGTGTGAATCCAGTAGATCTGTGAGGCGTAGTGTTATGGACAAAAGTGGCATAATTCACCCACTCCTCCCAATCGAGTTGATTTGTGGCTATGAAGTGTGTCATAAATTCCGCTAAGCAGCGATGCTATCTCTCTAAGGCACCATTAGATTGAGGGTGGTAGGCACTTGTTTTGATTTTTGAAATCTTTAATATTTTACATACCCTCCTAAATAACTCACTAGTGAAGTTGCTTCCCTGATCAGTCAGTATGACTTGTGGTATACCAAATTTTTGGATTATCTCATTTACGAAAGCTCGAGCCACTGATTCAGCTGATTGGTCATAGAGTGGTACGGCTACCGTATATTTGGATAGTAAATCTTGGAATGTTAACAAATATTTATGGTTCTTTTCTGTTTCAACTAGTGGTCCCACAATATCTAGAACACATTTTTCCTATACAACATCGGGGGTGTCCGTAATTTCAAGGGGCATTTTGACATAAGGTCTCGTTAACTTGTTCCTTTGGCATGAATCACATCTCCTTACATAGGATTCTATGTCTGCTTTCATTCCGTGCCAACTGTAATATTGTTTCACCCGGTCATAGGTTCGTGCTATCCCCTGGTGACCTCCTACAGGCGAATTATGAAATTCTTTAATAATATCTTGTTTCCTCTCGGTGGATAACTCACTTACTATTTTCCCAGTGTTTTCCTCCCTTGAGGTAGATTCTTCTTTTGTCGGAGCCTCAGTCCTTTCTACCGTACAAATTCTACTCAAAGCATCAGCATGCATTAGGGTTTTACCTGCTCTGTGTCGAATCTCATAAGAATACTCTTCTAATTTTAACCTCCATTTCAACAGCCTGGAACTAGGGTCTTTAACATGAAATATGTACTGTAGAGGTTTATGGTCAGTTATTACAACGAAATGACGACCCAGCAGGTAAGGTCTAAAATGTTTGATGGCCCATACTATCGCAAACATCTCTCGTTCAATGTTCGAATAAATAGACTCTGCTTTATTCAGTGTTCGGCTAGCGTAAGCAACTGGTCTATCTTTACCGACTTCCCCTTGATACAAAATAGCCCCGATTGCTAGCTGACTGGCATCTGTGGTCACAACGAACTGTTTATTAAAGTCTGGATATACTAGTACTGGTTCTGAGGTCAGGATTTCTTTTAAGGTGTTGAATGCCGTTTCCTGGCTTTCACCCCAAGTAAAAGGAACATCTGCTTTTACAAGGTTATAAAGTTGTTTCGCAATTTTTTCTGAAGTTTGGTATAAACCTCCGATAATACGAAGCTAATCCGCAAAACATTTTAATATCTTTAGATTTCGTTGGTCTAGGGTATTCTCGTACCTTTATTACCTTCTCCGGATCCGGTCTCACGCCTTCGTCACTAATCACATGCCCTAAAAAGGTGACCTCTGTGCGTAAAAATTCACACTTGTCGGGTTGTAACTTAAGGTTGTGTTCTCTCATTCTAACAAATACCTCCCTCAGTCTATCATTATGTATCTGTACAGATTGACCATATACTACGATGTCGTCCAAATACACGAGGCATTTAATTCCATTTAGTCCCGATAGTACAGTGTTCATGAGCTTCGTTAAAGTTGCAGGAGCCCCTTTTAGGCCAAACATCATACGGCACATTTTGTAATGTCCAGTTGGTGTACTGAACGCTGTTTTGGGCTGGTCTGCTTTGTTCATTTTTATCTGCAAATAACCACTAGCCAAGTCTAGGGTCGAAAAATATTTCGCTTGCCCCAATTGGTCTAAAATTTCTGTAATATTCGGCATGCGGAACACCGAATCCACTGACACGAGGTTCAGCTTACGAAAATCTACAACTACCCTCCATTTCTGTTGGTTAGACGTGTCTAGTTTTTTAGGATTAACCAAGATTGGTGCATTCCACGGGCTCTGACTGGGTTTAATAATAGCATCCTTTACCATTTGTGTCTCTTGCTTCCTAACCTCCTCTTTGTGTATCTCTGGGATACGATATGGCTTCACATTTATTGGTATGGTTTCTGGTCCAGTAGGGATACTGTGTTCAAGTGTTGGCGTGCAGGTGAGCTTATCACCTGGTAAGTGAAAAATATCTACAAACTCTTTACATAATTTTACCAATTGTTTTTTTTCTGTGTTATGTAGATGCTCTACCCTTAACATAGACTCAAGTTTCACTTTCCTCTCCATTTCTGAATCCTTTATACTAAAACATCCCTGTGTCGAGGGTATTTCCTCTAACGCTATGGTGGGCATGTCTAATTCAACATCATGGTCATTAGTATTCATTATAGAACACAGGCATTTGCCACTCACTGTTTCTGTCAACCCATCTCCTAGATAAACTCCCTTTTCTAGTTCACGTTTTTGTACTAGGCCGATCCCTTCTTCACTAGCATTTATTTGTACTATCTTTTCGCACCTAGCTGGTACCAAAATTCTCAAAGTTCCGTCAGGCGGTTTTTCCTCGCAAAATGGTATTTTCTCGCCATTGATCCTCAGACTAACTGATTCAAAATCAATGACAGCTTTAGTGACATTTAGAAAATCTTTTCCTAAAATACATGCATGAGGGCATGATTCTACAATATGGCATTTATGCACTACTGTGGAATGCTATAGACAGAAACTTAAAGTAACTGTCCCTTTTGTAGACATTACCTTCGTGGCTAATCCACAGATCCTAGTCTTTTCATGTTTATCGCTCTTGGACCCTGTGTCTATAAGGCAATCCACTCTTTCGCCTAATTCGCCTAACTTTAGTGAAACGATACTACTTCTTAGGGAACTAGGATTTGTATGCGCTTGCCCACCCTTACTGTGGTTAATTTCAAATTTTGTTCTACTATTGCAGCTGTCTACTTTCTGCAAAGTGGGGTGCATGCACCGCTGCTCCTCATGCCCCCCGCCTAGTTTTCCGTATTTCCGTAAGTCCTTCTTGGTTTCTGGTAATTATACTCCTGACCTCTTTTGCTAATGGGTCCTAAATTTTCGTAACACCTTTGGTCAGACCTGTGTCTGTTAGTGTACTCTTTTCCCCTTTTGAGTTTATCAAGGTGATAGTTTCCTTCCTGCCTATAATAACAATTCCGGGAAAAATGACCAACTTTTCCGCACACAAAGCACTCAAACTTCCCCTTTTCTTTCTCATCTTCCCTGTACTGTGGTTGAAAAGTTTTTCTATCGCCATCCCGTCTATGGCGGCAATTTAAGTCGGAGTGTCCCTCTATATTGCAATGTTTACAAAATAGTTCGCTTATGTGCACATATTTTTTCCATCCTTTGTCTTTAGTTGGTTTCCTTAAGAGACATCTGTACCCTGTGTGTCCAATTTTCCCGCAATTCGAGCAACTGGGTTTTCTCGGTAACATGTCACCTACCTTAGTTGTTGCAGGCTTAGTTCTCTCCCTAATTGACAAAAGATTAGACTCCTCTTCTAATGCCGATTCCACAGCTAACCCCAGTGTCTCGACCTGAGTGCCTTTGCTCCTAATAACAGTCTGAGTTCTCTCATCTGATAACCCTTGCACGAAGCATGCTCTAGCTAAATGTTGTATTAAGGCCATAGCCCCGTTTTCTTGTGGTCATGTACATACCCTTAACGCTGCTTCCTTAAGATCAGTTACCATTGTATCCACTCGGCTACCCCAGTTAGCAACAGACTCATGTGACCCTTGCTTAGCATTAAATAGTTTACAAGCATAAAAATCTAAAGTTCTGCGAACTGCATAGTTCTCTTCCAATATTTCCTTAACATCTTTCCAAGTGTGGCTTTTTTCCCGAACTAAAGTTTTTGCTTTCGCGTCCCCAATGATTTTAGATTTTACAAACTTTAGTAGTACCCCATGTCGCTCTGGGTCCACTAGTTCAAAGGCAGTATCAACATTATCACAAAATTCTTTAAGTGTATTTTTTGTACCATTAAATGGTTGATTGATTAATTTCAACGCCTCTGTTACTGAAATATAAACCTCACCGGTTTCACTCTCTTCTGTACTATCCGCCATTGTTATGGAGTAAATTTAACTATCCTAACTATGTAACACGATAGGTATCATGCTTAACTCATTTGCCGTACTGACCTTAACATACTGGATTTCGTGAGGGTCCCCATGGGCCCTCTTTACCGTCCTCGTAGTTCAAGGTGATCGTCTCTGGTGGTGCGGGCCGCACCTACCGATCTCCATTAACAGCTGGGCTGTCCTCTTCTTCCGTGTACCGTCTCCCGGGGCTGACGTCTTGACTCTGCGTCCTAGTCCGCGGGCTGGCGATGTCGGCTCGTCCTATCTTCTATGTAAACATCTCGTTGGACTCTTGAAGTTTGCCACATGAGGTTGTGTTATCGCGCTCCTTGATTCCCGTCGCTGTTGTCCGCCGGGCTTGATTGTTTGTTTACCCTCGTTGATTATCAACAGTCCAGTATCCGACTCGCGGAATTAGTTCACTTCTGCAAACAATCTGCCTCACTGCCCTTGATGCAATGTAGAAACTCCGATATACATGGTAGACAATTCATGTCTATTGCTCGTTTTCTTCCCCGTAGTTTGAACTTGCTATTAAGGCGCTTGTACAGCCTTTGTTGCCTCTTTTCTGTTTTATTAGTAATCTTCCTCTTCGTTACTATTTCGTTGTTCCTTTAAGCAGTATTCACTCCAACCCCACATCTGACACCATTTAATGTCGTGACAGAGCGGCTCGTCGTTGTGGTGGTAGACTACATGAGTTAGTGGAGTGATTAAAAGCAATAACTTAATACTGCGTAAGGAATATATGGTCATTATTCTTTTGATACAATCATACATTCTCATTGGCTTTCCTTATAGCTATCATGCTCTTAGTAATTTTACATGGTATACAACAAAGTCTCTGCTCTCGACATAGCGACCGAGCTCGTCCGTCCCTCCAGATACACTCACTCGTCCTTTTCTCGTTACCCTTTTCCAAACCTTGCCTTCCTCTCTGGAGGAGGGGGGAGGAGAACAATGTCCACAGATCCATCTAGACATTTGTTCTTTCTTTACACAATAGTCACATGCTAATGACTAGGAATTAATCACTGTTTAACTAAGCCATGCGTAGTTTGTTTCTTCTGAACAACAGTCTTGTTTGAACCCACGCACATTACTCATTTACTCTGTCTATCGACGCAGATCCACTGTAAACTTTCAGTTTGTACACTCATTGTCTGATGCACATTGTTTATTGTTGCCTTACACAAGTCACTGAGATATAACATAATACCTTTATAATGAACATGAATATAATATTAAATATATATTACCAAAGTTGAATACATACGACAAAGTGTTTGTATGAATGTTCTACAAGATTGACAAATATTTTGTCCTGGTGCTATTTTCACATTCAATTTGATCAAAATCACTTGCAAATTCTTCACTTACACATCATTGTGTTTTGCTAATTATATTCTTATGTTTTTTACGTGGATCACAATATTTTGTTTGATATGTTTAATATTTTGTACATAATAAATCCTATGGCGCTCACAGATACTTCCTAGCCAATCACTTCTTATTCCAGTTCTACAAGATAGCACTTCCTTGTCTGCATCATTAACAGTTGCAATGTTGTTCAATCTCTTGATATGCGTGTAACTTGTTTTATGGCTTTGAGTCCCAGTCTCACTACCTATACTACGTGACTCAATTATTACGGATGGCTGAAGTTCCGTCATTACTTTCCAACTATCAACACTTTGAAATACTGATTCTGAAATATCACCACATGATGCAATGTGACACGCAACTAACTGTATTGGCCCAAATAAACTATATATGATGTTTCACCTTAACAGAAACTTATAACTGCCTACAAGACCTTTTGTACTGTTGCCATCATTTGTAACAAGACACCTTCGGAACATTCCAGAAGGATATCAACGTTTTGAGGCTGTGTGTTGTAAGAAACATCTAAAAAGCATAAATGATTCCTAGGAATGTACCAGAAAGCAACATAAAACTTAAAGTAAAAGTAAAATCCTTAAGTAACTACAGTTTGGGTTCAGAAATTCCTAGAAATAGCTAGAATATCTCTTTGGATAATCAGATATATGCTGTGTACCGTCATACAGACTGCAGACCATTATCTGCAACAGGTGCCTGAATGTAGGCCTATTTTATATTTTAAGATACATTTTCCATAAACGTATTTAAAAAGCCATTGATTTTTGTTTGTTGTATGTAAGAATATAGTTAAATGATTAATGTGTAACCTGTAAATGTGTGTGTAACTACCTTTTGATAATTCGGAACATTTCTAATTTGACAATTTTTCCACAAAATAAATTATTTTCATAAAATTGTATTTTTTGCTGCAATGTGAAAAGACAAAATGCTTTGACGCTATTTTTCTTTGAATCTGCTTTCTTTGATTTACTTACAGAAAAATGTTCATAGCGTTACCAAATGTATTTCCTGAAATATGATTTTTTTATAAAAGTGTGTCATGTTTCACAAAATCACTCACACACACCAACTTTGCCCTTCCGTAACAAAAAACTATAAGGAATATTGCAGAAAAATTTTATATGTCTTAACTTTGGTGAGGGCTACACAAATATTAATTTTCATTGAAATCCGTGTCGGTGGGTGACATTTTCATAAATTATTGGGTGAATTGACATGGAATGACCCGAGAACTGTCTTCGAGATTGGTATGGTACCAGTTCTTTTTCGATAGTTAATTCGAACCTCAGGCGCTCAATTAAAATTTTTCTGAATCTGGGAAATTTTTCTGAAAACATCACAGCTTACGTTTAATTGAAAACATTGAGGTTGTAATTTTTTATAAAGACGGAAAAACTGTGCGGGAACGGCGTTCCAGTACACTGATGAACTGCACGCCAGCTGCAGGTCGGCGGGTTTTTACTGGAGATATTCGTTTCCTCCGCCTTTGCATAACCAGCGCCGATCTATATTTCACTACGGTAGGCCTACCTATTTCACCCTTTAACTCTCAGGACGCAAGGGTTTTTTCAGATGTTGCGGCCTTTTGCCTGTCTTCGAAACCTTTGAATTCTCGATATTGTTACTTTGCCTGTGATCGTAAGGTATTTCATGAGCATTTGTTTACTAAGACTAAATACAACGCTTTAGCGGTCAGAATAATAATGATTACCATACACAGATAAGTAAGCAGGGTTTGTACACAAATAAGTAAGCAGGGTTTGTCTCAGAGTGGACGTGAGTGAGCTTGTGGGGGAGGGGGCGGTTCACATTTTTATATTTGGATAATCTTGGAGAGGGTTTATATATATTTGCAACGAGTAACACGCTAACGTGTGACAGAATACGTCAACAATATCTTGCAACAATCTTTACAAATATGCATTACTTATACTTTCGTAGAACATAATAATTCAGAAATATTTGGTTTTCATTTGCTTGAAAGGGGGAAGGAGGTGATACATACCCTATTATCAACCCTATCTGTTATCTGTTTACGCCCCTGACCGTAAAGCAAACAAATTATATATGCACACACGTTAGCATTCATTTGGCATTTCTATTTTTCTTACTGCAGGAACGTTTTTGAAATGGGAAGTCACGGAAGTGTACCTACAAATTATCTGTTATCTTCCACCATAATAATATGAGCAAGTGTATAATTTGCAATTTTGTTGCGTATAATTCGAACTATATCTACACACTGTTTAATGTAAATCCAAAAACCAGAGTGTATTCGTGATGTTACTTATAAAATTAACCTGCGTCATACAGTAAATAACTTCCGTTCATACTTACGCAAGTTCGTCCTTCGTCACGGAAGTTCTCTTGTCGATATTCTTCAACTGATTACCGTAAAACCTTCTCTGTTTAGCTCTACATGGTGGAGGCTTCGATTTATAACCCATCGCACAACACAAGTTTCACAATCTCTGTAACTTCCTTTTCATATGCTTTCACAGCCAAGCGAAGCTACCATAGTAATATTATATGTTGAAATTTGTGTATGCTATTAATATTGTGCGACACTCGCAGCTCCTACCCAGCACGAGATAAGCATGTAATTAGAGTACGTACAAACTGCACTTCCTGCTCGCCTCCCTACCTGCTTCCCGGCCGCATGACAAAATAAATCTGAAACGACCTCCCCTTTGTTCGTGCTTTCAGAAGTAGGCTCGCCCGGACGAGAAGAAGCAGAGGAACTGGGCGCGATGCGCGAGAGAGACAATACCAGTTCTGGAGTCTCGTAGAGCGGAGTATTGCATGATTATCTAAATTTCAGCTCCTACATCTATATTTTTCAATGTATTGCTCTGAAAAAATTCCACATTCAAGTATGCGTCAGACCACATTACATGAATCTTTTAGAAACTAAATATGTAAGAAAACTTCTCTAATATTAATTGTAAATGGTTTGATTCCAGGCACCTCTATACTAAAAATAATTATTTATAATTTGTTGCGATTCTTTTGACAAAACAATTAGGGTTCAGTCAGTGAAGATTAACTCCAGCAACACATTAGTTGGATGTCAGCATTATAAAATAAAAAAAAAGTCACTTACAGCTGAATTTAATTAATATGTTAGATAAAAAATCAAGGTTCTTATAACAATTTTTACTGGAAGACTAACAATCCAATTATACTGTTCTTGGTGTTAAAATGACGATGGATGTGTGCTCTTTCCAACTCCAAATTTCCAAACTCGTATATGTGTCATATCTGTAAATTTCTTATGATTTGTGACATGCTTGATGCCAAGTTTTATAAGGGGCTTTCGGCTTAACAAACTATATGTCTAAAATCAATAGTTGGGCCGGTACACGATGAGTAGCTACTCTTGATATTTACAGCCGCGGGAGCTGTGTACCATTAATAAACATAGAGAGTTATTTCTGTATAGCAGACTTCCTTTCGGAATCTTGCCCTGCCATTTTTAAACGTACGATGGGAGAAAGTCCTACAGGGGTTAGTAGTTAAGTTTCCAAGATGACATTTTGGTAACAGGTGCCACTAATAAGATTCACTGGAGAAATCTACATGGATTGTTGCAAGACTTAGGGTTTAGGATGAATAAAAAAAAGTTGAGTTTTTCCGCTCTTCAGTTTCTTTTCTGGGGCACAGAGTAGATAAGGATGGGTTGCACACATGTGGTAATAAAGTGAAAGCTGTAGTACTCAGTGTCAGTCAGCTGAGAGCTTGGTTTGCTTGGTCTGGTCAACTACTGTGCCCTGCTTTTGCCCAACTTGGCCATTGTTTTGGCACCTTTACCCGGGCTATTGAAGAAGGGTCAAAAGTCACAAGTGTGATTTTGCCTTCAAAGAATTGAAACAGTTGGTTGTCTCCTCAAATTTTGTCATACACTACAACCCAGATTTGCCAGTTAGGTTGGCATGTGATGCATCCCCCTATGGTGTGGGAACAGTTTTGAGCCACACTGCACAGTGGGGAGGAAAAGCCAATTGTGTTTGCTTCTCGAACCTTGTCGCCTGCAGAGAAAGGATATTCTCAGCTCTATAGAGAAGCATTAGCAATTATATTTGGAGTAAAAAAGTTCTTCCAGTACCTGTACGGTCGTAATTTTACCCTAATAACAGATCATCAACCATTAACTCATATTCCAGGTACCCATTGTAGCATTCCACAAAAAAGAAGAGGTAGGTTAAGCATATCCTTGCCACAGGGCTGAGGCCCATTTGTAAGAAGAAAATACATAATAAAAAAAATTACACAGCTCACTGCCAACAGGCTGCAGCATTGGGCAGTTCTTCTTCAGGGTTTCAATTACACGATTCAGTATGCGAAGGACGACACCAACTCAAATACTGATGGTCTCTCTAGGTTACCGCTTCCAAATGTTGAACCCTTCCCAGTGCAGTTTTCATATTTGGATGTAGGGGTGTCAGAATTTTTGCCGGTGACACCTAAGGAAATTAGGCAGGCGTCTGAAAGGGATGGAGTGTTGAGTAAGGTCATTCTGTGTTTGAGAGATGGTTGGTCCATGCATCTGTCCGAACTTCTCAAGCTGTTCTGTGGAAACAGAAATGAACTTGCACTGGAAGGGGGTTGTGTGATGTGGGGTCACCGGGTGGTTATTCCACATGCTGCACACCAGCCACTTTGGCATATGCAAGATGAAAGCCTCAGCACGTTCCTATGTATGGTGGCCTCAGATAGACAAGGATTTGGAAGAGGTAGTGTCTGCTTGTACGCCATGTTTTCACAATAAGTCCTTGCCATACAAGTAAATTGTACTGACATGGCAAATAGTTCATGTGGATATAGCGGGCCCGTTCTGCTTTCCAGTCCTTGTAGACAGTCGCACAAAATGGCCAGAAATTTGTGTTCTTCCTAGTATTACACCAGAAGTAGTAATAACACAGTTGCGTTGATGGTTTGCTGTGTATGGTTTACCAGAACAACTTATCTCGGATAATGTCCAGTTCTCGTCAGAGGAGTTTAGTTGTTTTTGCAAGCACAATGCTATAAAGCACACATTTTTCATCACCTGTCTTCAAACAGGTTAGCAGAGATTGTGGTCAAAACCTTCAAAAACAAACTAAAGTCACTGGTTCACTCCCATGTTCCGCTTAGCACAGCCTTTTCCCACTTCCTGTTGAACTACAGAATCACACCACAAACTGTCACAGGAGGGTCACCAAGTAGTTTGATGTTTGGCAGAGTGGTTCGCAACCCTTTGTCGTTACTTACTCCGTCTGTGGCTACAACTGTTAGAGCTCGGCAAATTGGTCCAGTTTTGAATTCTACCCACAGGAGCAGGACTTTTGATGTGAATGGTGGGATGGGGTTTATACACATAGGGAGAAGGGTGTCGTCGTTGCCATTTTGGGTCCACTTACATGCAAGGTGCAAGGAACCAGTGTGGCCACTTATCACCATCACCTATATCAACTCCGTCCCCTTCCGTCACTGCTTAAGACTGGAGCTAAAACAGCCAGCAGCGTGCAGGACAGTAGCAGTGAAGCAAGACTGCCACCTTGTGACCTAATCTCAACTTCTGTGCTTGCAGGTGGCAGCGCAATTCTGTCAGAAAAGGTGCCGCAGGTGGCAGTTGTGGAAAGTGCAGCAGGCAGCAGCCAGCAGCCAGGATGGAGGAAGCTGGAGTAGTAGCACTGGAGAAGGTTTTAAGGGGTTTGTGCAAGAGGAAGAGAGTATGTTCGCAAGTGATGATGCCAACAATCAACCACAATACCCTAAAAGAAGCAGGGTCCCCAAGAAAGTAATGGATATGTAACAAGTGTCAACTTATAGTTGTAGTATGACTGTTTATTATGTAATTTGTATGTTCTTGTTGTTTTGTGTTTTTGCTATAGGTAAGGGAGGAGTGTGGCATATTATGCACTGTCAAGTTGGCAATGTACATCCGGGCACGGCAGTTCCACTATGGCAGCTAGCTATAGCAGGTGTATTAGTCATAAATAAAAAACGTATCTGTTGTATGTATAAGTAGGGGAGAGGGGGGCACATGTGGACATGGGGTAGTTGTGGACAGTTCAAATTTACCGCCTTCTTTTTATTTATTGTTGCTCTAGCTTCTACTCACTGTTGGCAACATTGTTCTCTATGATTATATGATGTTTCAATTGACTGAGGTGTATTTTCTGGTTTTTACGGCTGAATGATTAGTTTTTGTGTCTAAAAAGGTAACTTTTCAGAATGTTCTATTTTGAAAAATTTTAGTTATTATATGCATTTTAAGGTCTGAAATAATTTTTGCGTGAAAACAAGTGTCTTTTTAGCTAACTGTGACCATAAATATTGAAATCAATATCATAGTCTAACTGCACTTTTATTGTTAATGTTTGATTAATGTGGTGAAGGGGCACATGTGGACAATGCATGAGGGGCAGATGTGGACACTATCCACATCTACCCCTCATGATGCTTAATGCATTTGATGTTATGTAACCTTTTCAAAACTTTTTTATTTAGTATTATTTTATTGTATAAATATACTATACATATATTAAGTACTTTTTACTGTCTTTCAGTGTATAAAAAATGGTACGGACATATAAACGGAAGTCTAACCGTGCCAAAATTCCTGAAGATAATATATCCGAAGCAATTGAGGATATATTAGGTGGTGCTTCTATTAGATCTGCAGCAGCAACGTATGCTTTAACTAAATCAATGCTTCATAAAATACTGGAAAAAACTAAAGCACCTTGTGAAGATAGTGAAACTAGTGTTGGTTTACCAGGAACTTCTTTGAACAGAAATGAAGAGAGTAGGCCTACATATAATTCAAAATACACAAGCCGGCAAATATTTACAAAAGAAGAAGCTCTGCTAGTAGAGTATCTCAATGAGCCTTCTAAAATGCAATTTGGTCTCACATATCTTCAAATCAGAGAATTTGCCTATTCCTATGCTCTTAAGGTAGGTCGTCCTGTGCCAAACAACTGGACAACACACAAAATGCCTGGGACTGATTGGATGAAGTCATTTATGAAACGTCACCCTGCTTTGTCACTTCGCAAACCAGAATCGACAAGCATTGCTAGGAATATTAGTTTCAATCGCCATAATATTGGTTCTTTTTTTTTTTTTGACAATTTAGACAAGGTACTTGCCAAACACAACTTTAATAGTAGCAGGATCATCAATGTCGATGAAAGTGGAATTAACACTGTCTTACCACCCCCAAAAGTTGTTGCACCAACTGGCTGCAAACAAGTGGGTCAAACAGTTTCTGGTGAGAGGGGTGACCAAGTCACTTTTGTCGGAATTGTTTCAGCAGCAGGTGAAGCTTTTCCTCCAGTGTACATCTTTCCTAGAGTTTGTTTCAAGGATGTATTCCTCATGGGAGCTCCTCCAGGTAGCTTGGGCTTGGCAATTCAAAATGGTTGGATGACGAGAGATGGTTTTTTCTGCAGGTTATGCATCATATTCAGAAGGCCACATCAGCTTCTAAAGAAAATCCCATCCTAGTTCTGTTTGACAACCATGACTCTCACACAAGTCTGGGTTTAGTTTTGTTCTGTAGAGAGAATGGAATAGTTCTTTCAACATTTCCTCCTCATTGCAATCACAGAATCCAGCTTCTTGACATAGGCCTATCTGTTTTTGGGCCTTTTAAAACAATATGCAAAACAGCTTTCAATTCCTGGATGGCTTCTCATCCAGGAAAGCCTATAATTATTTATGATATAGGTTATTTGAGTGCCAAACCCTATGTGGAATCATTTACTCCAAGTAACATATGTGCTGGTTTTGAAAAGTCGGGAATCTTTCCTCTGAATAGAGAAGTTTTTACAGACAGAGATTTTATGCCTTCTAATGTCACAGAGATAAGTGTTGAGAATATGTCTGTTGATCGTGATTTGGAAACGTCAACTATCCTTAGCCCTAGTGATAGATCTAGTTCTACTTCAAATCTGGAAATGGCTTTTGATCTTGCTTCAGGTGAGTCAATAGTTCATTCTTCAAACTGTATGACTCTTTCTCCGGATTCTACTTTAGTTGAGTCAAACACAGTGAATAGGCCTAGTTGTTCGCATGTGGACAGTATCAAAATTACTATTTGTGAAATAGCTATTCAGTCGTCCAATTCAAATTTGCGATGTACATCTTCAGGGCCCCGTTGCATAAAACTTACAAGTTCACAAGTTACAAGTGAATAGCTTGTAACTTGTGAAAATGTATGTGTTTCTGTTTCACAGAAGCGTAAGTTACAAGCTACAAGCTACAAGGAATATTTGACCATTTACAAGTTTTTTTTACAAGTAAAATTTTGGTTTCGTTTCATAAAACTAATTCTACAAGTAAATACTTGTAGAAAAGACCTAGTTTTCTACAAGCTTTCTGAGTTGTGTAAATTACATAACAAGTTAATAATTTATAGTCAAAACCTTTCTTTTGGATGTGACTTTCCAAAAAGTTATATTTATGTAAGTATATAAACGCAAGGAGGCAATATGAACATTGTGTTTACCGATTCAGATGAAGAAATGTAAGTTGAGGTTAGGAGACATAGGACTGTCAGAGAAAGAAGTAATATTTACTTTGTGACAAACTATGAATACAATGAACGTTTGAGGATGAGTTCGCTTAAAGTAGAAGAGCTACTACAAGGGATTGGACATTTATTACAGCATCCAACAAAAAGAAACAAAGCATTAACTCCTAAGCAGCAGCTATGTATCGCGCTCCATTGGTTAGGTAATGGAGGTCAGTTTCACGCTGTTGGCGATATGCATGGCGTTTCTGCAGCAAGTGTTTCCAGATGTGTGTACAGAGTAGTCAATGCTGTGAACCAAATAAAATTCGTGGAAGTTGTAAACTGGCCGGAAGATGTTTTTCTCATCGCTTCACAATTTCACAATGCTGCTGGAATGCCTCAAGTTGTAGGTGCAGCTGATGGAACATTGATTGAAATTGATGCACCTCATGAAAATGAGGCAGCATTTGTTGATAGGCACGGGAAACATTCTATTAATTGTATGGTTGTGTGTGGGCCGGATTTGGTGTTTTACTACGTTAGCGCCAACTCGCCCGGGAGTGTACACGACGCAGGAGTTATGAGAAACAGTACATTGTGTCGTCGAATGGATGATGGGTGGCGGCCCATTCCTAATGCTATTATACTTGCTGATTCCGGATACCCCTTAAAGGAATGGCTTATTACTCCAGTAACCAACGTACAGAATGACCCAGCTGTTACTTGCTTCAACAGAGCTCACAAATCAACAAGAAGGTTTGTAGAGTGTTCCATTGGTGTACTTAAAGAAATGTTTCCGTGCCTTAATTATTTACGTGTTAGTCCAGTGTTTGCTGCCAACATATTTAAGTGCTGTGCTACGCTGTGCAATCTATCTAGAGACACAGGAGAAGACGCAGATGTGCAGTTACAAGACGAAGGAGAAGTTGAGAATGGTGACAATGCAGAACACCCCCCTGCCGCAGTTGGTGCACAGTTAAGGCTGTAGCAGTTAATAAATCATTTTCGCTAGATGTGATTTTATAAATTTTTTCAATGCATTTCATTTATTTATTTTTCTAAATAAAAAGATTACTGAGCATGGCCTTAAATGTAGACTACACTGCTTGGAGCACACATAGTCAGCTGAAATGTAAATGTTGCCTATACACACATTCTGTAATAAGTATTTTGAAATGCCTTGATTTACTCTATGCAAGTTAAGATAGTATAAAATACAAAAAAAATATAGAATATGTACAATACCATTTATTAAAAAAAACAACTTAAATGTACAGATTTATTGGAATATAAGTGACACATTTTCATTTTCATTTGTGATAACTGTGTTACCACCTTCATCAATTTCATAAGTGGCAATTTGCACACCGCGGAAATTCGCGGTTATTTGTGATGGTGGAACGCCAAGTTCCTTTTCCAGCTTCAGTGCCTCCAACTGCAACTTATAGGTTTGTACTTTAACTTTTTCATTAAGGAGTTTTAAGTGCTCGACTTGAAGCTTGTATTTCTCATTGTGTTCTATGTTGCTCTGCCTCTGCAAAAGGGAGGAAATATAATATTGCGTCATTTT
>PNEQ01005298.1:0-18134 GCA_003012365.1 Medauroidea extradentata
GATGGTGGCCGGAAACAAGATGGCGGGCGGAAACAAGATGGCGGCCGGAAACAAGATGGCGTCGGGGTGTCAGGTTACAGGGGGTCAAAGGTCAAGGTCAAGGTCATGGGGTCAAAGGTCATGGGGTCAAAGGTCAAGATGACCCACACACCCACAGCCCCCAGCCCCTGTGCCCGGACCGGCATTTTCCTTCTACTGTGGGATATTAAAAGAATTCGCGGCAGTACCGTCAAGTGTGCAAACTGCGGGTGCCTTTGTTCCACTTATAATGTTTATTTGTGTTTGTTTAATAGATAAATTTAAATTTTAAATGGATGGTTTGATCATGTAGTTTAAAATACTAGAGTTACTTAATATTCACTATTATAACTTAAAAATAAAATATTTTGAGTGTCACAGAGCCACCCTTGATGCCACAAAGCCACTCCGCTTGACGGTACGTTTGCGGAAGTTACGTACGTACGGAAGATGCGGTGCTGACCGAAAGGCGTACTTCTGTACTTGACGTGAACATAATAGCCACAGCCTCGCTTGTCGAGCCACGGGATGGAGACACGAGACCCAGCTGTGACAGACGGTAAATTGTTCAGGGACTGGCGCTAACTCCCTGGCGGGTCTCGCTGTTATCATACCATTCCGCCAGCCGTCTCTCGTTCCAAACCGCGGCGAGGCGTAATGTTCGTGGGGCGAGGAAACGGGCGAAGCGTACACCGACCTCGCTGACCAATCGCGTTTCCTACCTCCTCGAGAACAAACAACCCTGTTGGTTAATAATTAAATATCGCGCGAAGATAAACACCGCGCAGATTGAAAACGAAACGAAGTTTCTTGTTCCCCCGCGCTGAACCGCGTGGGAATACGCGGCCCATTCCGTGTTCCGCGATCGTTTATTTGTCCGCACGCGAGTAGGCGGTGCTGTCTTGTGCGACCTTTATTTGTTCTAGCGAATTTATTTACAACAAGCGGCCCTGTGAAAACTCTGCTGGCAGGCCCTCGTGGGTGACCACTCGCCATTCCATCTGGTACGACTGATGTTTGCTTAGCTAATGGCGGTGTATAATACCTTGGATACCCAATCCAGGGTAATGGAAAATGCATGTAGTATTGTGGCAGCGTGACTGTTTTCATAACCGTGTTCGTCATTTGTTCCGTTTTATTTCCTTTAGTTCCAGTCTGTTTGCTTAGCATACCCATGTTATTCTCAACGTCCTAGGACTGTAACGTACAATTCATCGGCATTTATTAAGCGTAGAGAATAAAATTCTCAGCATTAAAACTTACAGCTATAAATAGGTTCATACTGTGGACAAAGAATATGGTTTAATGTGAGACACGCCGTTGTTAGTTAATCTAGCCAGTCTACAGCTTTGAGCACATATCACTAACATATTTTTATGTCTTTATTTTTTTTACAATAGTCACACTTTTTCCAACCTCATAACAATATGCATACACAGTGAGAGGTTCTTCGTCAGAAAAGCTTCTCCTGGGCTTTTAATGTTTAATTTAGGGCTGTTGAAATAAGAAACAATAATTTATACCAGATGCTGTTAACGGTATTATAAATACAAAATATTAAATAGCCTAAGCTCTTAACTGTACAATAAAGTTTAATGCTGACTCCTGTACAGCTAAGTATATGGAGTTATGTGAGAACTGACATATTATTAAACGCGGATAAAATGTTCGGCCGTGTTTATTTAAGTAGCTTGAAGGACAATTCATGAAATTATAGACTTCAGTAACACTTAACGAAGTGTTATAGTACCTAACATATATAAGTCTTAATATTTAGATTACCTAATTATTTAATAAAATTATAATGGTGATATTTTGCATTAAGTTATCCTTTTGTTAATGCTCAATACACCGCTTAATTTACTCAAACATAAATGAGTTAGCGTTACTCAAAATAGTAAATATTTCATTGCTGTTTTGAAAACATATTTGTTCGTAACCGGAAAAAAAATTAATTCTTTTAAGATAATTTGTTTTGTTGAACTTATTCACTGCCTAAAATTTATATTACAGTTCCTGTACGTATATATGTAGGCCTATGTTTTCTTGAAATACAAACGTTTCAAGTAAAGTGAGAAAAATTTTAATTAGATAACAGTGTGGGCATGAAAATTCATAGAAACCCGTATCATTAGTAAATAATTTGTGTTGAAGCAGACAGTTTCAAAATATTTCCATTTTACAAACTTAATATTGTAAAACTACTTACAAAATTTAGGAAAACTTTCAACCATAGTAATTAATTGTTAATAACATTTTTCATGTACATCTGCGGAAAATAAATTATGTTTTAATTTTTATATCTAATCCAACATTATAAAACTACGAATTATGTTTAATAAGCTAATTTACTGGTGTATTGTATCTGTGTTTTATTTTTATCACGCACATAATGTTACAATTAAATAAATTAATAAGACATTGTTCTTTGTTTCACATATACTGCTCTTACATGTAATAATCAAAATTTATATAAGCTTTCCAAATTGGGATTTGTTTTAAAAATTGCATCTGTGTAAAAGTAATTAGTCTTGAATTTATTAATCATTATGTTATGTTCTAAGCACTGCAACGAACGGATATATCCGAAATCAAATTTCACGGAAACTTGTATTAACAGCTGCCGTACATGCAGACATATTAAGGGTACTTTTTTTTTATTTCCACAGGTGTAATGTCTTTATTCGATAGTAGTCACATACAATAGAAAGTAAAATTTCGCTACAAGATTAACCTTCTTTACTTGTTATAACAATAACATCAGATGGATAGTAACCACCAAAAACATTGTAGTTAATTTAAGAGAAATAATTTATCATAATGTGTATGTCTCTGCCGTTCAGTACAATAAAATATTGTTTAATTTATTGCACTTAGTCACTTATATAATTTATTTATACAAAATCAGTAATATAACAGCAAAACCTACTTGGCACTTTATGTTTACGTATTTCTAATGTTTCGAATGTTAATAGTATAAATTCCAGATAACGTGGTACACAAATTTTTTACGACCATTTATGCTAGTTGTGATTAGCAAGTTTATTCACATTCTAGCCATATTTTCAACAGAACAGCGAATGGGTGAACTACTCAATCAGGTTATCAGAAACACAAACATAACGACGTAAGTATTACTCAGTAATATTTGGTGAATATCAACAAAATATATTTTTGTCAAATTTGCTTCTAACCTCATGTGAATTTAGAATTGAAACACTGTAACATTTATTAAACGCAAAAAAAAAAATTGTCTCTACTATGGATGATATTTTGATGTTGATACAAATTGAACGGTAAGTGTTCCATAAGATCATATTTAGATAGATACTTGTTCAAGATAACCAGGAAAATGTTTGTCTTTCCTTTAGGTGGGACTGCTTGTTCCACTTGGCACTATCATGTATTCTAATCAAATTCATGATTCTCATTTCACGCAGTTAACACGTACAATTTTAACATGGTTTGTATGTTTTTTGAGTGACACGTTATAATTGGGTTTTATTTCGTGTTATTCGTTGTTGTATGACGTGAGTAAGGGTTTATTTCTTCAGCAAGGCTCAAACATTTTTTTCATATATTAAAACCTAACCAAAATGATATTGTTTTGTAAGTATATGACGTTTTAATTCCTGCGTAAACCAGATTTGACAACATCTAACGGGTAGGCTAGCAGCTAAACTTAATGTATAAAATGAAGTGTCCTGACCGACACATTCACTCACTCACTTATTAACGCACAGCCCAAATTGCTGAACCTAGAACCATGAAATTTTTAGGGAAGCTTCCCCTTGCCTCGTAGGTACCCCTAAGAATGGATTTTTCGAAATTGAATAATTAAGAGGCTAAAAAGGGTTGAAATGTGTTTTTAATGAGTGCCTGATATCTCATTAACCGGGAAAGCTATCATAATTTTTTTTACTTCAAAATATTGCCCAAAAAAATGAACATTTACGAATTTTTCGATTTTGCAAAATTCGAAAATTAGTGGGGTGAAAAGCCGTAAAATGTGTTTTTCATTAAACCGTGATTCCTCCGTAACCCATTTCAGATAGTGAGGTGATTTTTTTCTTTAAAACGATGTTCAAGTAAACATCTAAAAAGTGTCATTAGAATTGTTCGAAATTGGTCCTTGAGAGATCTTAAAAAGGTATAACGTGTTTTTATTTAATCTCACTTACTTTCTTAACGAGTAGAAATATTGAAATGGTTTTTGCTTTAACTAAATCTTACGTAAATATCAAAAAAGTGATTTCAGGATTTTTCGAAATTCGTCCTTGAAAGTTGTTAAAGAAATAAAATGTGTTTCCAAATAATCATCTGTACCGATTATACCCGTTGAGATATCGAGATGTTTTTTTGATAAGAATGAAGCTTTCGTAAATATCTACAAATGAAATTCAGGATTGTATGAAATTCGAAACTAAGGATGTGAAAAGCAGTAAAATGTTACAGTCTGCCCAAAAAAGAGGATCATCATGGAGAAATAATTCAACAGTTGTTTCTATTTACCAACCTACTCATAAATAAAACTTTTTTGGACTGTAGCTTGTGCATACGAAAGAATTATCACGGCCTGCCTTTAAGCATTCACTCAGGTATTTTATAAAGTTTGTGGTGTGGAAGGGGAGGGGTTACGTGTTCATATCCCGTGAAAGAATTTGAGATGGGATTTACTATGACATCATACAAGCATTGCGCGCTCTCTTTACACTGAGCTAAGACAATTTATTGAGTACGATGGCTGTTAAATGCCTTCATCACATATTTTATCCAGAGTTACTGTTTACATTACATAATTTCACGCGGGCAAAGCCGCAGCCGGGCAGGTATTTTATAGAGAAATAAAGATGAATTAAAAACGAAGTTGTTCTGCAATTAAAGTACGCTCAGCGAGGTGGACTGGATAAAGCTGTTTGTATTTGTTGTTTTAAAGATATACAGAGAATATAGTAACACCACCAGTTTATACGTAATTAAAAGTTTGTTACTCATTTCTATAGTACACGCGGGCGAAGCCGCAAAGGGACAGCTAGTTATGCATATACGAGAGAATATGTAACTGAAATGTACTTCATCTCAAGTACATCGCAAGTTCGAGCGCCCAGGAGACTTCCACGTCATCCCTATGTGCATATGCTATCATCCGATAAACAGTGGTGTGTGGACAAACACTGGAGTGTTCGTAGACAGACTTGTTGAGCACTTGTTACAGTCCATCCATTGACGGTTCTGCTGACATGGTGCCCTTTTTATGTGCATTTTAGTCTCAAATGTTTTCTATTATGTCAACATCGTTTCACATTCAATCATCTCTCTAGCATATTAGCACATAGTTTCACTTTCAATTATATTTCTAGCATATTATCACATAGTTTCACTTTCAATTATATTTCTAGTATATTAGCACATAGTTTCACTTTCAATTATATTTCTAGTATATTAGCACATAGTTTCACTTTCAATTATATTTCTAGTATATTAGCACATAGTTTCACTTTCAATTATATTTCTAGTATATTAGCACATAGTTTCACTTTCAATTACATTTCTAGTATATTAGCACATAGTTTCACTTTCAATTATATTTCTAGTATATTAGCACATAGTTCCACTTTCAACTGTCTCTCTAGTATATTAGCACATAGTTCCACTTTTGATCATCTCTCCAGCATATTAACACATAGTTTTACTTTCAACCATCTCTCTAGCATATTAGCACATAGTTTCTAATTCAATCATCTCTCTGCATATAATCACATAGTTTCACGAAAGTGTAGTTTCGTATTTCGTTTCTGAAATGACATTTACGATTTGTCACGAAAGTGCACTCGCTCGAGGGATAGACCAAGATTTTGAACGCTCAACAGTGGGACATGAGAAGATTGTGAAGTAACGGTGGGATGGCAGGGAGGGAAGGATGGAAGAACGTCGAGGAAATCCAGAGCTCAACCACAACGTCTGCAGTGTTTCCAACATGGGTGGGGGAAGAAAAGGGTTTTCTTTAGTGACAGAACCCAAGGACGTGTGTCTTCATTTGACTAATTAATGAATTAATGTCATTGCGCGAAAATGCCGAAGGATAGAAGGAGAAAAAGGGTGAGGAAAAGCTCCTTTCTTTGGCGACCCGCGGCGAGGACGACGACCCGCTGGAGATGAAAGCCTCGACAGAGGCACGCTCTGTCCTTCTAGTCTGCCCCAGGGATGCAGACTTCATTAGGAAGGGGCGGCTGCGATTGTTTCTGGCACCCCGCGGCAGGTGACCAGCATCCCCCATCCTTCTTCATCCCATCCTTTACACCCTCGGGCAATTAGATTGCCCTCTGCCCGCCGGGAGGCGAGTGCTGACGACACTGTGGCTGGTGAAATGAGGTAAAGGCTGCGGAGTCGCTCGTGCGACGAAACAAAGGTAAGGAGGAATGTTCAATAAGTCCTTTTAGAATTTCTTTGCCACGATTATAAAGCGCCAAGCCAAACTCTGGAATAATAAGGCTATAATTATTTATTTGTCTCAAATGCGGCCGAAATTAAAAATACAAAATTTCTACGTGATAAAAAATGGCGTGCAAAAATTTGCGTTCCTAACTTACAGCCATAAATAATTAATTAACAATAATTTGACCATTTCAATAAATTCTGAACTGATAATTTCGTATATTAAAATAATGTTTTTGTTACTCAACTGCTAGTGCATACACCAGTCATTATGTTGTTTTTGGGTGGACGTTTGATAGGACAAGAAAATCACTGATGCTGCTCGGAGTAGTTATTGCAAATGCTGTACATCTTAGAATATACTTTCATGGCACAACAAGCTCTACTGTGAAAAAAAAAATTGTCAGGATAATTTAATTGTTATTATTTTTAATTGTTTTGCTCGGTAAATGCGTAATATTTGTAACTTACTTACAAACTGATATAAAATTGTCTACCAGTACCTGTAAACAAGAATTGGCTAACATAGCTAACAAGAATTTGTAACCTTCCTCGATTATTTATAGTGAAATATTTACATCAATTTGACAAATGTTCCAGTTTTTTCAAAGGTGCTCCGGGTCCCGTCCACCTCTCGTGACGGCCACAGCAAGAGTCTCCAAATAAATCCGCGGACTCCCGCGAATACCCGCGGTGAATCCGGGCAGAACCACAGCTCGTGGTGGCCACGACGAGTGTCCCTCTCAAACTACCTAACCGACGCTCCCACGGCACTTTCTCTATAAAAAAAAATTCTACCTCATACTCCCAACCAATCGTAGTATCCCTGGGCGACTGACAAATCTAAACCCCGCCTTTCCTCAGTATCGGTTCAATATTTATTTCTAAAATTAACACATGTCGACATTAACATATACTCGAACATATATACAAAATTTGGGCCCTTTATGAAGACTAATAATTAAATTAGTATTAAATTTCACTGCAGGGGTTAGGTGAAGCCACGCCCCTGCGCGGACCTACTTCAGCCTGTGATTTCTGTTTCCCACGCCAATTCAAGGTCTCGGGCCAGCTAGCATCTCGTGTTTACAACTTTCTCTCGTCCCTGCCGCGTGGAGGGTTAAATGACCGTGAAACAATTCAAAACTACTCTCAAGCCCTTTGCCTCTGGCCAGCATGCAAAACTAACATGAATATAAATTACATAAAAAATTATTGTGCTCGAGTAAGAATAAATAAACAATTCTGAAAACAATGAAATTTCGACGGCCTCTTTACAACTATTCTAACACATGTTAGTGTATTTACATTGAACATTATATTTAATAACTTTTTAAGGGTTGATAGGCCCGTTACTACTTATTTCGTCAATGTGTGTACAAATTAATCCTGAAAGTAAAATCTTTTATGTACATCTAAAGGAATTCATAATTTTGTACTGATTTATTCTCGATCTATCTTCTAACGTGACCGACCCACAAAAATGAAGATTTCGTTAACAAAGTTAGACAACAGAGTGTATAAATATTTAATTTACATTATTTTGGTCACGCAGTTCTTGACATACGTGCATTAAAAATTAGGTATTCATGACGTGAACAATTCGAACCTAGGGGAAGAATATTACTTAAACGAGCATGAACCAATAACCTTAAGGTGTATGGAAAGGTAGGATGTCGAGCGGGTGACTGGAACACTCAATCTTCAATAAAATCTGAACTACTCATCAAATTTCGATGAGATTTTTTGCCGAGTAGATATTTTATCAGCTGACGTTTATATATATATATAACATTTTGAGGTAGTATGCTTTACTTTCGAGTAAAAAATTAAAAACGGTTTTTAGAAAAATAAGGGCTTGAAACCACAATATCTACAAAAATGGGAAACTGTAATTTTTATAATTTGTAATACGATAATGTCTGGACCTCTATAATAACAGAATTACAAATATACTCGCGTTTTAATTTGAAAATAATTTTACTATCCGAAAATCTCTGCGCGATAGGTTTACGGATGTTAAAATTATTTTCATATGAAAACGCGAATATATTTGAAATTCTGTTATTATAGAGGTCCAGACATTATCGTATTAAAAATTATAAAAATTACAGTTTCCCATTTTTGTAGATTTTGTGGTTTCAAGCCCTTATTTTTCTAAAAACCGTTTTTAATTTTTTACTCGAAAGTAAAGCATACTACCTCATAATGTTGTATATATAAACGTCAGCTGATAAAATATCTACTCGGCAAAAAATCTCATCGAAATTTGATGAGTAGTTCAGATTTTATTGAAGATTGAGTGTTCCAGTCACCCGCTCGACATCCTACCTTTCCATACCCCTTAAATTCACGTTATTTTACCGACTAGCAAATGTGCACCTAGTCTCAAGAAATTTTGGGAAATTCCCCACATACAGTTTAAATGATACAAAAAATACAAAAACATATTTTTTAGAACTGACCAACATAAGACCGAAACAAATCTGAAATCTCTGTACTAGGTTCTACGCATGTACCGAGTTGGGAGAAATTCTGATCACTTAATAGTTAATTTAGATATCTCATGTGATGAAAAAATTTCAAATTTCACCACTGTGTAACTATTACCACAGCATGGACATAATACGTAAAAAAGTGTCAATTTACTAATAACTATATGTCTACAAAAATTGATGCAATTCTAAAAAAATGTTATTCGGGTATCTCATGTGAGCAAAAATGATTCAATTGTCACCCCTTCGATATAATGAACGAGGCATAAACTTAACCCGTAAAAGTAAACTTAACTAAATATGTAGTATGAAAGTCCTTCTTAGTAAAATGAAATTCTGAAAAATTTGGTGTGTTATGTATCTTGTTTAATAATAACGATATGTTCAAATGGCCGACAGATAGATAATACTAACAGATCTTGAACAATAACATAAAAGTCACGTCACCTTGCTAAGTAGTATATGTGAACTGAGATTAATGTAGTTCTCAGAAAACGTTTCTTAGCTTTAATTTGTTCAGACAGCGTTCAATTTGAAAATACTATCATGATAATAAAAATACCTAGACTCTGCATTTATTTTGATAAAATTCTGAGAAATTATTCTTATGATATTTTGTATGTTCGGGAAAATGTTGGGATACCCTCCAGTTTGATAATATGAGCATGAAAGGAACCAAATACATAAAAGTTCATTAAGCTTACTATTAAGTATATGTGTAAATGTTAGTTGATATTTGGAAAAGTATTTCCTTAGTAATGTCATATTATGCTGAATTAAGGAACATGGCCGCCGCTTTGAAAATATCAACGTTACATGAACGAAATATACGAAAGTCAAGTTAGCTTTCTAAGTAGTATACGCGTACTAAGTTTGATGAATTTCGGAAGAATATTTGCACAGCTGTAATGTTTTGCTGAAAATAAAATATGACCGCCATTTTGAAAGTTTTAAAACAAGCTAATCAAAATACACAAAAGTCAACTGACCAAGAAGCAGTATACATGTGAACTTAAATGAATATATTTCGGAAAAAAAATATTTTCTAAGATATGTCATACTGATAAATAAATAAATATATATATTATATACATATATATATGTTTATAAGAAACCATGGCTGCTTTTATGAAAACATGAACACAATATGAATGAAACATACAAACGTCAAGTAAATCCTACTGCGTAGCGTATGTGTACTAAGATCAATGAATTTTAGAAAAATATTTTCATAGATAAGTTCTGCAACGCTAGAAATATAAAAGTTACTGCCATTTTGAATATATTAACACAGTATTATTATATGTGATGTATTATATATTAACACAGTATAATAAAAGTCCAATCAACTTTACTTGCAGTATATGTGCACTAAGCTCAATAAAATTCAGATTAATAGGCTATATCCTTACATATAAAATATTGTAATACAATTATAACAATGCTCACCATTTTTAAAATATAAATATAACATGAAATAAACACATAACCGTAAAAAATACCTTGTTAAGTATTTCATGTGTACTGAAAATTGACGAAATCCTATAATTTAGATTATATTCAGTGAGATCGAAAGTGTTTAAATGACTGCCATTTTAAAAATATGAACACTGCGTAAACGAAATATACAAAAGACAAGTCTACTTACTAATTACTAGAATATACGTGTACCTGGTTAAAGAAAATTCGGTCCTCTGCCTAAAGTTATTAGTGTCGGACATACATACAATACATTCATACATGCATATGTACAGTACATACAGTCATATAGACAGACTCGTGATCTCATAAGCCTATCCATCTTAGAGGAATGTAGAATAAAAATGACCAGTAACTTGGAAACTGAGGCCGATAATGCAATCCTTTCCAATACACTCACCGAGATCGCAAGTTAGTACAATGTGAGAATAATTTGGAAGATGTATTATCCGTATGACATAGAGAGATAACAAATTATGGAGTAAACTGGAAACCATGAAAAAGGGAATTTTTTTTAATGAAAAAGGAGAGATTGGGGTAATTTTGTCACCGTTGAAGTCTTAGCACTTGCATCAAGTAAAATGTAACTTGTGTATAAGTGAATAAAATATATAAAATTGATGCTTTCGCCTACCGTCTCCGTACATCTATGTACCTGAAGATATCATAAATATTTTTAAAAGTCTTATTTGTATTAAACAAGGATACAAAGCTTATAAAATAAAATGAAGAAATTTTAAAGAAATCTTAGTTTTCAGTTTTTACTAAATATAATGCAAGAAACATTTGTCTCTGTGGCACATTTCTTCAGAAGTACACAAAATTACAGTGTAATAAAAAAATGTATATACGCGAAATGTTTGCTCACAAAATAATCAGATTAAAATTATATAGCATGCTTATAAAATTTGCAAAAAAACTACTTTAGCGTAGTAGATGCGGTAATAAGTATTTTACATTCAACACATAGAGCCGGTAATATAACTAAACATGAATATACGTGCAAACATGGAACGGACTAGTTTTGCTTTGTGAGTGTGCTGGAATTGATTACGAAACAGCTACGGACCATTACTATCTCATCCGGTTTCCGATCCCAGCACTTAAGACTTGAATCTTCTATCGTTTGCGTTGGCAGTGACACTCCAGTTATCCGAGAGAAATATCGTTTTAGAAAATGTATCCATCAAGAATGTCAGGTATTCCAAATTTTGTGACGACCAGTGACATAGCGTAACATTATAATGCAGGGTTACGTCCAACTGCACTGTTTGGAGGAAATAATCAGTGACGAAGGAATCCAGTAAACCTGGTGTTTTTAGAACGTGCGGCATTCGGTACTTGTTTTCATCTCCTCTCTAACCTATTGTGCTGGATTAACTGATAAATTACTTAAATACGCTATCTTCTACTGAAATGGCATTGGCATACACGTTATTAGTAAATTTGTCGTTATGGTAGCAACATCGTGTATAGTTTGGCGGTAAGCGAAATCGCACTACGATTTCGAGTCACAGGTTCTCTGTTGCCACAGTTATTTATGACGCCTGAAGAAACTGTTCCGCCAGTGGAGCCTCAAAATTGTTCACTTGGAATTTAAAATGGTGACCTATTTTCGGTAAGACCGAATACATGTACATTCTCTGCTGTTTAACATAGACTAGTGCATTTTATGATGTAGTATTAGTGACATTTTCTAGCTGATTAATTTACTGAACCCCAAAACTACATTTAAGAATGTTAACAATTTTTCCCCAAGAGATGATGACTAGAAATACAATATTTCCTCCGGTGTGATATTCTCTTTAGTGGCGAACCGTGGTCGTGTTATAAGTCAAGGAGATATTAGAGAAACACATAGGTTGAGAATGACGAATGTTCTATGGTGAGAGGGCAGTGAGCCCTTGCGACGGAAGGGGGAGGAGACCACTGACGTAATCAACATTATATATATATATATATATATATATATATATATATATATATATATATATATATATATTATACATATTTACATAGCTGATTGCTCTCCTCCATATTTCGAATGAAATCAGGCCGTTTCTCAATTCGCCCCAAGAGTGCTCTTTTCACTTTTATGATCTCACTCTCGCAAATACGTCACAACTACGTCATAGAGATTACTCTCTGCCTGTCTTAATTCTTCGCCGAGAGTACGGAAGAGCGAGAGAATGAATTTGTACACTCGCTTTAGCGCTCTCATGCTCTCTGGCGTACGCCATCTTGATAACAACAATGATTTGAGGTTACACACGTCATATATTGCAAATATTTCAATATTCACACATACAATTTATTTTCAATGAGCAGTTATTTATGACGCTAAATAAGGTTAACATTTTCTGCCATAATTTATGTTTAAATACACACATAAACACATTAAAATTTTTGGCATCGCCTGTGACTTGCCGTAACCCGCTTTAATTATAGCGCCGGTAAGTAAAATTAGAATTAGAATTGGGCACAAATGTATTTGATGTGCTTATAAACTCGTATTATTAAAATTTACACACTTTTAACCTTAGCATATTTTGCTTATATAAATACGAGAGAGAATTGTCCCAATTCGATAGCCCGAGAGCGCCAGAGAGCAAATAAGAGCTTCCTATTATAGTTATGCGAAAGAGGAGTCTCTCAATAGAACACTTATTAAGGCCATAATCATTCATTTCTACTGTTTTCACGACAATAAATTTTATATTCTTAAACTACAGTTAATTTCTATAAACCTTGGCATAATTTTGTCAAAATTTGTTTTTACTATGTAATCAATTGTTATAGGTTATCTAGGTTTGGCTAGTTAGTTAACTAATACAAAGATTTTTAATTACCTAATTAGATGAAACAACTGTGTATTTTGGCTTGAAAACATTTTTAACACAGTATGCATTATTTTTAACAAAACTATGCAACCGTTTTTCGTTATCTGCTCTCGTTTAGGATTAAAATAATCAATATCGTAAAGCAGTAGAAATTATGTATTATAGCATTAAATTGAGACACGCCCAAAGTTATATTGATGTCATACTAGGCTGCTAATGCTCCATCTGCATTAAAGCGGTATTAGATCCGACTATACACTTCTGAGTATGTGAAGTTGTGTTGCTGAGATCAAGGTGTGTTACTGGAGACTTTGTTCCTCTCTTCTTCAAGCTACGGACTGTGGAGTGTACCTGCCTCTACCAACCTAACATTTCCGCATACAGCTGAGAGTTTTGTAGTCTATAGTCACCGATAATATTCTACGACCGGGCGGTAAAATAGAGATTTTTTAAATGAGGGAAGAAGAACATTGAAAAAAATCATATTTATCAGCCAGTATGCTGCCACTCTAAATATATTTTGTAAAATGTACAAGTATTTTCTTTTTACATTTAAAAAACTTTCTAAAAGTTTTCTTGCAAAATTATTCATCCATAAAATTACAAGGATTTTTTTGTAAACATAATTACTAGAGTTTTGTTGTTAACAAAATCACGGGTTTGCCGGAAATTATGTACTACCACTTCAGATATACATTTTGTGGAATAAAATTAATAATGTAAATGACGTTCTACCAAGCAAAGAAAGTTAAAGAATCCAAAATTTTAAATATAAAATGTGTAAGCGAAATGTAATATGTGTTGGCCTAATGTTATCGTGTAAGCTGAAAGAAGTCGTTTCGATTCTCGGCGCATCCTCTAGTTTTTCTTACTCAGAATAACTACATGCTAAGTTATTTGTTCACTTCAAAATTTTCAGTTTCGTGTTAAGAATAAAGTTACTAATTCAAATTTCATTTTTCCCACTGCAATTACAAACACAAATATACACCTTTTAATTTTTCAAGGAAATCTTTTGCGGTTTTACGGATTTGACAACTGGGTCCACAAGAATTTTTCTTGTAATAAAACAAAATGCTGCACTTCTACAAAGCTTTAATAAGGGTTCATTTGGGCACATTCTCATCTACATTGCTTCCCGCAGAAATACCATTGTTTAACAGGAAATGTCTGCCCTAATCGGCTTGGCGCACGGCGTCTTCCTCGTGCTCGTAAAACGAAACATGTTGATAGAAATTAAGTCTGTTTGTGATTATTATTTAACCAGAGGTTTATCTACTGCACGCAGTTGAAAATTACGGAAACTTGATAAATTATTCTTGGTTCAGGTCTTCGTTAGTACAATATATCATAATATGTATGTAAAACTCTCACATGCATGTTAAACTACGTCAAGGTGTAACAGCTTACCTTTTACATTGTAATAATTTTCTCTAACACTATTCCAATCGTTAGCGACTAACAAAAACTGAGTTATTCATATTCGCTCGTAGTATTACAATAAAGAATGCATAAGTTATTTGCGACATGTTATAACAATACACACTTTGAAGAACTCAGTGTTGTCAGATGTTAGCAGCGACCACGCTGGCCTACATGTAACTTTTAAATACTTGTTGCAAATTTGCTTTCTGTTCTTTGATAAGTCCAACTGCCGAGATTTTTAAAATACTATCCACAACTCTTATTCAATTCATTTAGATCCGAAAACCGATTATCGCTTACGAAACGGAAAAATTTAGTTTTAGAATAAATTGCAGTTGATTTTCTGTAAGAAAATTAGTTCATCGAACGTATACAAGACGCAGTGAAACAGAAAACAGGCGATAATTTTAATCAGCAATTTATAGAAAATAATGTTCATTAGTGATCATAAGCTCCAAATGGGATTAAGCTAAAAATTAGAGAACAGTCTCCTCGCACTGATGGTAGTTCTAAAGATATCAAACGTTCTAAACAGCAAGAAATGTTTTTATCATTGACTGATATCACACATAGAATATACGTTAGGAAATTTTTATTTTAGCAAGTAAGACGTAGCTTATGAAATTTTTTATAAAATTATTATCACATCCTATACAACAAGAGTCGTATACGAAAATAACTATTATATATATATATATATATATATATATATATATATATATATATATATATAGGTGAAGTTCCATTAAGCACTATTTTACGTGTGCACTTTGGTAGTTCGTACGGTTCAATCAATGATTCAAAAAGATGTACGCACATAACTTTACAAGCTATAGAATTGCTTTATGTAAGAATCATTCTTGTTAGCTTTCGTTCATCAATCGCCAGCTTTTGTATCCGTTATTAAGATAGCAATTTTTATCTGCATTATTTTTTAAATCTTAGCAGTTATTCCGAGCGTTCCTACTCAAATCATGGCTTTTCATTGCAAGCAACTTACTCAACGAGAATAAAATAGATAAACGCTTTAACATAATGCTACCACGCTATGCAAATAAAAGCGAATATACCACATACTGGTCACTAATTTTCAACTCCCATCACATTTAGGTGTCCAACTAAGATATGAACTTTTTGACAACTTATGGCCATTAATTATACTCAATTTCATGTAAGTTTAATTAATTTTACAGCTACTTTTGGACAGTATTTTTTTATAATTTGTGTTGCAAGGTATTTTTAGTTCTAAAATGAGCTGGAGTTGTATATTTCACCAGTTATATGGCAAAGATTACCTTGCATTGTGCCACAAATCAAAAAATATTAAAAATTGTTGCCCACAAGAAACTGTTAAATTTAAGAATCTTGTATTAAATAGGGTATACTACGAAGATTTCACTGTCAAATTCAACGCAATGTTCGTGATTAATAACTATTTAATGCTGAAGAACGCTTCCGAGGTATTTGTTCGTCTTCTGAAGTTACGGGCCTGTGGTTATTTTAATGCTTGTAGATTTTTGTAAGTATCCAACACGACAAAAGGGAAACCACTTCACTGTATAAAACCCTTTAAATAATTTACATACACTACCTCCCACCTTGACTGATATAATGTGAAGTTATTTTCACGTGAAATTAATTATACCAGCTATCAGAAACACGTGACGAGTAAAAAGTGTCATAGGTTGCTAGCTTCGGGCGTTTAGAGTTATATATGGGTTATATGTATATATTGTTGTGACATTTGATATAACAGAGACAATTTTTAAATTTTACATTTTGGCCTGTAACGATGAAAGGGAAACTGAAGGTAATAATAAAAATTATTGTTCCTCTTTTATAACAGTTTTAACATGTACGGTAAACAGTTTAGAATATATAATGAAGACTTATTAAATTTTTTTGCAGAACACTGTTTGTCAAATTTATACATTGAATAACGTGACAAGTAGTAGGCTACATTTCAATCCCGGTAAAATAATATTATTAAAACATTGAAAATTTCAAGCTCCATTCTCCTACAATTTAGTTTGTTTCATTCTTTACTAACAAAGGGGGGTTTTGTTATTAATTTTTGGCTAACGATATGACTTTAGTTGTAAAAATTATGTTATGAATGGTACAAGACCTTTAAATATAATATTCTAATGTAATATCTACAAAAACATATCGGCCATGAATTAATTTTATTCTGGTTTTCAGAATAACTTTCATTTAGGGATATAATCAAAAGAAAATTACATGATTTACTGTTAAACAGGATTCTTGTAAACATATGTCCGAACTGTAAGCGTTAAAAAAGGAAACAAAATAAACCTAAATATTACAACTTAACGATACTCCAAATTGCCGCTTCTGCAGCTGTAGAAGTTAGGGATGTATCCGGAACACCGTTAATGTTAAGGCATGTGTGTGTGTGTTTATAGTCGCATAGTCGGGTATTTACTGCAGAGTATTCGCTGCAATATCATTACTAATTTATTATTTATAACATTGCATTTGGTCTTGATTTCATTTCACCGTACATAGCCTATATCTTAACTGCGCCATTTAAGAACTCATATAAACACGCAAAGCGTTTTGCTTCCTCTTTCACGCCTTCCTCTTTGGCCAGACATTTTCAGAGTATCCTAGAGTTTGTGAGACGAATTTCTACTTTATGTCACTTAAACTGATGCCACTCCACTTTTGACATTATTTCTTCCTTCACGTGATTGTACTTCAGTTTTTGCTGAATATCCTGAGTCTTAAATGGCCATATGCAAATAGGAAATTAGTGTATTGGTAGGTAACATAATAATGAATTTTGTAACAGCCTCTGTTTCGTAAGTTTTTGTATCAATGTGATACACTGATTTAGCTGTGCAGAGATAGGGTAAGATAGTAAGAAACACTTCATCTTTCTACTACTATGAAGAAAAATGTGCGTTATTAATGTATGCATGCTTTCTCAAGTGACGTCATCTACAAATAGTTTTTTATGCTAACGTACGTATGTGCTATAAATCTCATAGTTACGCATCGTAAACGCTGTTGTTATTGTTCAAAAAATAAATAGACATTTTAAGAGAAATAAATAGAAGATGTAATAATTTTTGCAAAAATAAATGCAAGAAACCAAGAGCAAAGATTTTTGTCAAATTAAAAAATACACTCATTTACAAAAATTTACACTGTTTCTTTAAAAAAAAATTGAATTTTAAGCAGAAAAATAAACAATGTATGTCAAGTTGAGTACAATATAACACCTACGAAGTGCGTATTATACAGGCTAAATAAAGATAAAAAGTTTCGTAAGTTACTATGGAGTGAGTTATAGCCTAGGTAGCCATTTATTCATACAAAAACGTGATTCCACTACATGGGTATACACACTATATATATATATATATATATATATATATATATATATATATATATATATATATATATATATATATAT
>PNEQ01005299.1:5893-18213 GCA_003012365.1 Medauroidea extradentata
AAAAAAAAAAAAAAAAAAAAAAAAAAAAAAAAAAAAAAAAAAAAAAAAAAAAAAAAGGAAGAACTTAACAAAATGTTTTTTAAACCAAGTAATTTAAGGGACGAGTACAAAAGTTTGACCCTTCCAAAGACTGACATTGCTCCTAGTGTGCCATGTTGACTTTGCAAAGAAAACCAACCTTAATTGAGCAAAGAAAAATATGACAACTTGATGGGACTCTGTACTGGTGCAATGCCTATCATCAGGAAAAAAGAAAATGTGCATTTCTTCTAAAAGTTAACGGGAGCCATTAGTATACGTAGTTAGTGAACGTTTTGAGAGACTGTCAATTAAAATTAAATCCTGTTACAGTGAGTTTTTTATGATTTTTGGTTTAATTTTTTTATTATTATTTTTTCATAATGCCTTTTTTATTATAATATACGTTAATTATCACAAAAACAACTATTCTGTGTGATGAATCTACAGAAATGTAGAGTTGTAAGTGTCTTTATTTCCATTTTCCATCGAAATTGAGGGGAGATTAAAGTAAAAGAAAAATTTTAAATTTGGACAACAGGACTTTAATGATTATATCTTTAGTGTCTTAGCTAAGTATGTCGCGTTATCTACACTGGAGCAAGGCAGCAAAAAACCTCTCAGTGTTACACTTACAAAAACAGGAAAATCATGTTTCATCAATAGTTAGAACTCCCACAACTTCAGCCTGCTTTACCTTGTGTAGCTGCAAGCAACATCAGCTGATGTTAAGTCTGCTACCTTCATGCCAGAAAGTGTTTGAAGAAATGAAGTGATCCAGTTGTCGTTTGTCATTCAGTTCAACACTGGAAGGATTAAACAGCTTGACCACTACTTCAAACATCTTTCTACAAGGTTCTGTAAACATTGCACATAGAATAGACCGCAGTCCTCTTCACCTCCATGAGCAAGAAATTTTTTTGTTCGTAACAAAACTTTCACATTTGTAGACATGGTAAAAATATCAATTAGGCTGCAGTTACATCGGTAATATTGATCTAATCAACTACCTAGATAGATACAAAATTACAATAGATGCAGTATTAATGCTAGCAAAATGCATATTTTTCTATTGTATTTGTAACTACATGATTAACTGCTATATTTATGTTCTATGTTATCATGAACTTAACATCAACAGCTGGCCACCTCTCAACTATAACAAATGTGGCTGGGTTAAGTCCTACTTGGGATCGTAAGCTTTTTCTCTGTCCTTGGGAAGAATAATAATAAGTAAAATGTAAAAACATTTAGGTATGTTTCTTTGTTGAAATTATGTAAACTTGTGTACAACAAAATGGATTTTTAAATTTTTCCAAAAATTGAACGAGCCCAACAAAAAAATAGACTATTTATGAATTGCAGTCAGTAAAATCCCCAAATTTCATTAAACTTTCAGGGATTGTTAAAAACTCATAAAAAATGGTAAAATTCTGGATCACAAAAAGTTAATGTCTCTAATGATGCTTTCTGTCATAGGGCTAAAATTATTCAGGGTGTCTACCAATCACTAAAGTCACAAAAATGTCTTCAAAATTAAAACTTAAGGTGTTACAGAAGTCATGAATAAGTCTTCAAAATTATAACTTAAAGGGTTACAGAAGTTATGAATAAGTTACGTTACTTGGCAGCAGTGGTAGGATGTTATCTAGTGGCTGTTTATTACTGTTGCCACTTTATCAGTTTCAGGCAGCGGAAGAATGTCTATCTTTGTCTAATCATTCCCCTTCTCATGCATGCACCCTTGTCCTTTTCAATTATTAAATAGCAGCTTTCTTTATCTTCTATTTTACATTTTGTGATATTAAAATTTTGATTGCCTAGGATGCATATAAGTTTTAGGTTTGGTGTAAAACAAGTATGTGATTATGCAACTGTGAGATGATTATTATTTTCCTGCAGTTTTAGTTCCGCATAGTATGTACCAGTTGTAAATTATGTTCAAATAGTGAATGTCAAATTGCACAACAGAAAATTTATAGTTAATATAGCATTAACAATTAAGTACATTATGATTACAAGCTTTCTAAAAAATGGTAGCATTATATCCAGTGAGTGAGTGATGTATTTTATTTGGGCAGTGTATTAATGAATGTGGTGAACATTGGTAACGGTAACTACAATTGTATGCTTTCTTTCCCTCACATTGGGGGAAACAGTTAGACTTTGGAGAAGTAGGAACTATTGTTATATTTTGGGCATCTGCCTGTGTCATTCTTACTTGATCAGAATGTTATGAGAATTAAAAATAATATAAGTTACATTATGTTCTAATTTTTATTTAAATTTTTAGCCACTATCTATAACAAAAGAGTCGTACTCCTTCCACATTTTTCTTTGACCCAAGTTGGTAACATTAAATTCTGAAAAATTATCGCTTAATGATTTCTTGTGACTTTATGCAAATTTGAGAAGGTCGGGATAGTTATATCACAAGACGCCCTTCTGGCCTCATGCATTGGTGGAAAGAATTTTAAAACGGTTTAGGTTAATATTAAGTCTGATACAGATTGAGAAAAAAAAGTTGACATGGGCGCTGCCTATTATTTTTTCTTGCTGTGAACGTGAAATTTTCTCATGAGCCGCCAGGTTTATACCGTTGAACACCATCCAATCGTGATTTAGCATGACCTTGTGATGGCCATTCGACCAAAAACAAAACATGAGTTTCTCATAAGGTGGTAACAGAAACTATGATTTGCAATTTTGCCCAGTTCTCATGAAACCTTCTAGGCTATAACATTTTAAAAGTTTCTAGAACTACTACCTCTAGCAAAATATATAAACAAACCTTAAAAAGCCATCAAAATTACCTAAAAATTAAGTCCCTGATTTTTATAACTGTCATTTAATTTAAATAAGGAATATTGATACCACAAAAACTAATTAAATTAACAAAAACCATATTGTTAATGCAGTACAAACTATTGCTAGATTTTGTCATAAGCAAGTGTGATAGCATCTCATTTCCAGATAAGTAAAGTGTTTTTTGTAACAAATTTATTTACACACAAAGCAATAAATGTGCTCACATTCTTTTGTCTGTGACTTCACAGAGATTTCAGCTAAACCCTATTACTTTATGTTGTGATACTAATGATTGAAGTGTGCTTTGTCCTACTAAGCAAATACGTCAATGAGGATACATAAGTTGAAAAGATATCGGTGAAAATACCCCATTTTGTGATTTTTTTTTTAGGAAGGAGTTAATAAACAGTAACTTACTTTCACACGTATAGCATGCTAGTTTCCACATGCCCTGTGACCAACTTTGGCCGAGCCTAATATTTTTCTTCCATGCTTTTACGCCATGTAAAGTTGTCGTTGGCATCAAGGTCAGTCCATGCTCGCACACCAAAAAATGAGTGTTGAAGTTTTTCTCATAATAATTAAAATGATTGCCAATTTGTAGTTGATTATGGTAACCAAGTTATTACAGTAAACTCTCAATTACCAGAGTGAAGATTATATACTTTGCAGATTAACACAAACCCATAAAAATAATTATTATTCAATAAACAGTCTCGGTAAATATTAGATTTTTCAATTTTTGGTGATAAAACCTGAATATAACAACACAAACTGTGTAACAACCTTGATTTAACTTAATTACTGTCGCAAAATAATGACTCTACTGCATCAATATAATATAAAATTTTGATACAACATTCATTACTACTTTAATAAAAGCCACAATTTTGATGTAAAAACCTATAACCTAGATTTAAGAACTTTCAATCTTGATTTAATGACACTAGTATCTCAAGATAATTTACAACTTTAATGTGACAACTTACAATGTGAATGTAACGACACTATGTACTACCCCAATATGATAAACAGCTTTGACATACGACAATGTAACCCACAACTCTGATGTGAATAGTACTTACAATCTTGATATTACAACTTAAACCTGAATGCAACAACACTATTACTTCAGTATGGTCTACAACTTCAATATGACCACTCCCAACCTTGATGTAAATTATACTCAGCTTCAACGTACAGATATTACATTTTCAATTTTTTAAAAGGTAGTGATTTATCGAGGTGTATGTCTGATTTTTGTAATGTTAAACACATTTTAATTTTAGGAGCAAAACGTTACAATTTTACTGTATCTGTAAAGGCAGCATTTTTATTCTAGTGCAGTTTTATCTGTGCAGTAAGGGTATAAATATATTTTTAATCTCATGTTGCAGTAATAGCCTGCAAACCCCAGTTTCCGGCATATTTAAAAGCTCTGCTTCCACAAGATCAGGTGTTTGACTTTGAAGAAGAATTTACGTCAACACCACAGCGTGTAAGGAAGACCAGGGAACTGGAGGGAGACGAGGAGGAGACAGAGGAGGGGAAGGAAGAGGAAGAAGGTGGGAAGGGTGGTGAGGGTGATATAATTGATAATCCTTACCTTCGTCCAGTAAAACTTCCAAGAAGAAAGAAGCTAAAGACATGACACAGGAGCAGTTGTAGCAATCTTGTCCAACCTGTGGAATGTGTTCTAACAATTTCTGATGAATATTGAAGTAAAAGTCATTTGCATTTAGCAAGCTTTTAAAAGGTGTTCTATCCAAGGTCATGACATAAATAATGTTATGTTTAATTTGTAAAGTATTACCCCTTAATTTAGTGTATTTTGATACTTGTAAATACATTTTTTGTTTTTATCTATATTTTTTAATAAAGTGTTTTTATTTACTTGTTTGTTTAATTTTTTAAAATTATCGCTCTGAATTCGGAAGTGAGATAGTTAGAGGTAGTGACTGAAAACTTGACAACAGGAACTGGGAGAGGACTCTGCCATGGCCCTTAGTAAGGAACCATCCTCGCATTTGCTGAGAGCAATTTCGGGAAACCATAAAAACCAAAATTAGGATGACTGTAGAATGAAATTGAACCTGGGTCCTCTACAGCGTTAATGTTGCGCCTCAATACTAATTTGGTTTTTAACAGTTATAGATAATTTCTGTTTTCAATATTGGTCCACTGTAGTTTTGTTTGTAAGCTTTTGTTCCCAGCAACAATACAGTACCAACATAAGGAAATTAGCATTATTGTTTGCTAGTTTCAGTATGCATTATGTATTAGAATTTTAGCACTGCTCTGAAGTATTTTATCCAGAATGTTATTTGTTTAGTTAAAAAAAATTGTAATAGAGAAAAAAATTTACTATAGACTTTTTTTTGGTTTGGCTTGTGAACTAAAGTTTTCTACGAAGAGGATGGGGATATAATTATCTACCTTAATGTTGGTGTGTCCGATAACTTGCGAGGAAGCAAATTTGCAAAAGAGCTGGGCGGGTTCAACATGCTGCAGCAACATTGTATATTCCAAGAGGTGATTCATCTCCTTCAAAATGAACCTTTACAATAGAATGTCATTTGAAAATATTTTGTCTAGCTATAATATCTGTGCAAGGATGTACAAAGAAACTATTGCATGTACTTTTCATGTTCCTCTCATATCCTTGTAGCTCTGGTGTGGCCACCATTTTAAAAAGTTACAACTTCAGTTTGTTGGTTATATATAAACATTTTAATCTCAGATGGCTATATTTTCGTAGCTATATCCAATCACAGTTTGCCTTATATGTCAGACTGCACTTATTTATTAGTGGATAGTGTCTTTGGTTATCCTCAGAGAACTATCCATGTCAAAATTTCATTTCACATATAACACACATTCAAATATTGGACCAAAAATGTTTGTTTACATTTTCAACAGCTGTCTCGATACAGGCCATAGATACCTATGTAATTAAAAGAAGAAGAGGATGCTTCTGGTTGAATTTTTTGAGTATTGAGGAAAGGTGAACCTTTTAACTGGTGAGTCCTGTCCAGGCCCGGTGAACCGTTGAACTGGCAACGGTGACTGTGATAGGTGTAGCTTCAGTCCCAGGGACCACTGTCCCACCATGATGACACTGGCTATGACGTCATGAACTCCTCCTGTGCTGGCTGGTGCTTGCTAACTAAGGTGACTCTCCAGAGGTTGCCTGATGATTACAACACGTCGAGGTGAGGGGAGACTAGAGTCTACTTTTTATCTATGCAGGGAAAGTACGTCAGAGAGGGAGGATTACATCCCACTGATTAATTCACTTGCATGTGTAACAAAGAAGTGGTGAAGAACATTACAATAACAAACATTGCTGTGAGAAAGTTTCTTGAGTGCAACACAGCTACATGAACAAAATGGGAGAAAAATATTGAAAGATAATTATGAAATTATGTAGTGTAAACATGAATATTGACATGTTGATCTATGAACAGTAACGCTACCCCGCATGGTTGGAGGTTGATCACACTGTTGTAGAGGTTGGTAGAACTTATTGCTGTGTTCTGATTATTAACATGTAAACATACGTCCCTGAATGAGTGCATACTAATAACACAGATACACATGAATTAAACACTTGAAAGTGCTAGATAAGCAAATAGTTGCATATTAGACTGATGTAAATTGAGCACTTGTTATCTCTAGAGATGCAAATAAATGAAATGAAAATTTGATGACAGTAGAAAAATTTATAAAAGTTATGTGAAAAGACAATGAACACTAAGGACATAACTGAAAATTAGTGTGAATTTAAGAATAATGGTTTACATGATACATCTGCAAAATTATGCAAACTTAGGCGTCCAGTTGTGTCGCCAATATACATCTGCATACACGTGTTTAGGAAGTGTTAATTTCACAGTAACACTACACAAAAACACTTGATAATTGTGTAACTATGCAGCATTACATAAGAGTGGTGCATTTTTATTAGGATTTATGGTTTTCCTGATTCTTTTGTTTTACTGATTGTCCAGTGAGTTTCACTGATTGTCTAGTGTGTTTTACTGATAACACAATTTGGTGTTTGCTGAGGCACCTTACATTTCAGTCTTGCATGCCTTGGCAGGCGAAACCATTTACAACTGCTAGCTAAATTTTGTGTACAGGTGTCAGGTTGCATTGCATTTGTGGGCTGGCGGATAAGTTGATGCGCTGCACCTTGCTGTGGAATAGGGGCGGCATGCTCTCCCTCCCTCCTTATGTTAAATGCAGACAGCTGAGCAGGTGCAAGCTATGGAACCAAGGTGGTTGGAATTTTATCTGTTCGCCTGTTCTGAAGGATGTTTTGGTTTACTCACTGCCATTGTCTATTGTGTGCCTATATCTGCATGAACAGTTGATGCTCCGCCCACATGTCTCGCAACCTTGACAGAGTGCGCAGGCGGCTCTGGTGTGATGACACACACTGCCTACCTGGTCAGTGTGCCAAAGCAGAAAAAGCAGTGATGATTTCGTACATCTGTGCCTCCTCCCATTCAGCGACACAGCATGTCTCAGGGGCTCTTCGCGTATTCCTGCCACTTTATGCTTACTATTATGAGCGCTCCCTGAATGAAATTAAGTTATATTGATCTGAAAAATTTTCTGCAAGCCAGAGTAGCGTCCTTGCGGACATCACGGAAGACATGGCTGGTTTGCAGGCATGTCGATTGACTGCTGATAGGCTGGAATTTTTCACACGTAAAATAGTTAGTTCAGACAGTCTGTTGCTCCGGGGCTGTCAAAACACTAGGAGTGAAACAGTGAGAGCACTGAACGCACGCGAGTGTTATCCCACCCTGTTCGTTGCACTAATCCCGATAAGTAAACTTCCTAGTGTATGGTCAGAAGATGGGATGACATACCAACGCCAGTTTGACATCAGTACATTTACAACAGCACACTGTCTAGTGACGGCACATTGTCCCAGTATGGTTTTACACTAGTCACACAGGTTGGTGAATTGCATCCTGATAACTTTGCTGGCTATAGTCTTGCCACTACCCCCTTTACAGTGTGCTAGTCTACTTTCACCAGGTCTTGACCCACACATTGTCAAACACCGCGTCATGTTTCGCCATACGAGGCTGTGTGGTATCAGGTGGTAGGCAAAACATGTCCGGTAACAATTAGCGTAGTTTATAAGCTTTATTTCAGCAGCAGCATAAGATGTGGTCAAGCACATGTTCAGGAAATGTTTGATGGAGAGTCCAGACACGCCCCCCTTCCCTTAGCCCATCTGCCACACTGCCGAATACTCCTGAGGAGCAGGTACTGGCAATTTCCCATGAGACTTGCCAACCGCCTCAAGACGGCAGTCAATACTCCCGACAGTGGTTGCTACCAGTTCTGTGCCATGCTGTTCAGACTGAAGTGCGCTCCGGCCATGATTGCCCCTTGAGCCCTTGTTGCTCTCTCCTACTGCAGCAACACAGCTGCGGTACGGCAGACACTCCTGGGCCTCCCGCAGTACAGGAGGTCACATGCGACTGGGCCTAGCCATATACCACCCTGACTGGCATGAATTGCTCCCTGAAAACTTGCCCCCAAGTGAATTGTAATATTTCAGTGGTACATAATATTGTCTTTTATTCTTTAATAGTGTGATGCGGACCATTCCGCTTCTCCTACCTTGCTAAAGCCCATCGTGTGCACCACACCACATGTAATGGAACGGGCTGAGGTGGCCCATACCGCCTCCTCATATTGGAATGCACCCGGCAGCATGCACACACAAGGCAGCGACGCCCAGATGCTGCCCCCAAGACGCCGTGCTACCAGAGCGTGTATCAGCCTCTCAGAACACTAGGCAATTTGTAGGAAAAAATGCCACCTTAATGTAAAACCAGTAATTTACCTTCTACTGAGCGGTGGCCATGTAGACACTATAGTGTCAGTTATGTCAACGAGAGTTACAGTGCCATGAGATGATAGTAATTAAAGGCCAGGGGTAGTCTTGTTTTAAGCTGAGATCATGTCTGTAACAAAATGTCACATTTAACCTAAATGTTCGCAGAAACACCCCTGTGCCTCACTGCGAAAGTGGACTCGCCCATGCAGCCAACTTTACTGCACTTTTTATTTTATTTCTGAGAGTACTTATCTAAATCTTTAAATGTTAACTTCACCAGTGCTTTTCCATGTCTAAATAATTAATTCTCTAGCAAATATAACTTCCATTACATTTGGGCAAAAACTTAAATTATACAATTTTTTATATAAACATTCCCCCAAAACAGCCTTTGGGACATAAGTCCTCAAGTTTAATTATCACAAGAGTTTTGGGCTCTTGCCAACAGTATTTAAGTGTCTGATATGTTTCTATGAGCGTTTGGCGGGATCCTGTTGCATGACGCAGCAAGCCAGGCAACTGCTCATCGGTTGGCAGTTTGCTGCATTAAGAGGCTCCGTGCTGCTCCAGGCACTATCCTCACTTTTCACTGGTCAGTAGTGTATCAATAGTCTTGTTTTTAAGTGGGAAACTTTTCATTTAACGTTTCTGCCTAGAGATACCCCTTGACCCTCTGTGCCGCAGCCACCGCTTAGGCCTAGCTGCAAACCTGCCCCCTCAGTGCAGGGGTAACATTGCTGTCACTCAAGCCCTACACTGTCTTAGGAATTCCAGCAAGCTTATTAGGCCTCCCTTTACTCCCTCTTGTCAGGTAGCCTAGCCAGGAAAAGGGCTTCCTGCAGTGGCGCTACTAAGCAGAGGCTTTTCGCAACACAGGTCCACCCCCTCCTGGTTCGGTAATGGCAGTTTTACCCGGCTCTCGTCAGTCCAACCAAGACAGTATAACACGGCATCCAGCTCAGCAAGACCTTCAGGAGGACCCTCTGCTTCGGCTAAGGTTAGGTAAGCAGCTCTGGGTTTGGTCACTCGTAACCGGCACCATCTAAGTTTTTACACCCAAGTACTGGCCGGCTGCGACCCACCCAGTGCGCTCCCCCTCCCTCCGCTTCATGGTTCCTGCACGTTTTGATACTCTCTTGAGCTCCGTTAAGGGCGCGGTCTACCGCAATTTTCATCATCATTATTTTATTTTGTATTTGTACCAGATTTTTTTTTTCTTGTTTTAGACACAAAATGTGACTAAATTGGGATCTTATGAATTTTTTTAACTCTCATAGTTTTCGCGTAATGGCTTGCTAAAAAGTCATATTTTGCGTGTTTCCGTTTTAACGACTACACTAAAACCAACTAATGTACCAAACTCGAAAAAAATCACACTGGATAAAGACATTGCAGGCTACAATGACATGCTCATAAAATTAAAGAATAAACATTATTTGTATTTTTAAAAAAATTATTGAACTTTTTAAATTTTTACTTCCAGTTTAAGCAATTTCGTCTCCGAATAGCATCAAGTTGCTGTGTGGTCTAATTGTCCTTCTCCTTGTCATGACCAGTGAGGCTGATTTTTCTGCGTTTACTTTAATTCTACAGTTTTGAAGCCATGTTTTGTAGTTTGTCTAGGTGGTGTTGTAGTGCCAGTGTTGGGTATCTCAGGTTTTTTCCTGCCTTGTATATTAATGTGTCGTTATGCCCGCTGTCTGGGGTATGTCAGCTGTATATGTGCTGTACAGTAGTGGTGATAATGTTGAGCCTTGTGGGACTCCAGCAGTTTCTTGTCTCTCTTCTGAATCAGTCCTGTCTAGTGTGACTTTAAGTTTCCTCTCTGTCAAGTAGCTGTGTAGTAGCTTTACGTAGCAGTCAGTGTAGCCTTGTGTTGTCATTTTGTAGAGGAGGGAGTCCAGTGTGCCATACTCTGTCGAATGCCTTTTCAACATCTAGGAAAGTTGTCAGTATGTAAGCTCCGTCTTTGTAGTTTTCTTTTGTTTCAGGTCCTTTTTGAAAAGTAAGTGTTACATCCTCTGTCAGCATCATCAGTGGGTGTATTATGGAGTGGTGTTCTCTGAATTCGTATTGTATATTCGGTAGTGTATTGTTTGTCTCGTCTTTATCTGGCTTCGGTATTGTCACTACTAATACTGTCATCCATGTAGGTGGGAAGTATTGTAGAGTTAGTATGGCATTGAATGTGAATGTCAGAACTCTTACTGCGCTGTCTGGTAGTAGTTGTAGTATCTCATTCGTTATTCTGTCTGGTCCGGGAGTTTTATTTTTGGGTAGTGTTTTTATGTTTAGGATAATTTCTGCATTGTCTGTTAGTATAGGTTGTGTTCGGTTTGGTGGTTGTAAAAAATATTGAAATAGTTCTGTTATGTCTCTTGTGAATTGTTTGTCTTGTGGGTTTTCATTTGGCATGAATTGTCTTTGAAGTTTGTCGGCTATAACCTCTGTTTTTCATTTTGGGTCATATATTATTATTGGTCTGTCTGTTGTGATGATTGCTGGTGTACTTTGTTTTTCCAAGTAGTAGTTGTCTTGTAATCTTCCAAATTTTGTTTACGTCATCTGGTGTATCACTGATGTATGTGGCCCAGGATTGTCTTTGTAGTTTAAGTTTGCGTCTCATTTGTGCTTTTTTGCTATTATAATCAAATCTGTTGGCTGGAGTGCGGGTTCTTTGGTATACGTGTCTCACTTCCCTTTTTTGTGCTATTAAGTAGTTTACTTCTGGTATGTGTTTGTAGTCCTGAAATAGTGGTCTTGGTCTTGTTGTTTGTCTCATTGTGTCATTTAATGTCATTCAGTACAGTGAAACCCCTTATTTACACTTTTCAGGGGGACAGGGCAAAAAAGTGTATATAGCGGGAAAGTGTAAATGAAAAAAGGGGGGGGAATTCAGCTTTCCTTATTTAGTACTTTTGTTTTCATTTTGCTTAAAAAAACTCTCTACCGGTAAAATCAAAGTGATAGTATTCATGCAAGCTATGCTTTTATCATATTTTGTCACATAAAATTTGGTACAGTTTAAGTTACCAATATCGGAAACGAATAGTATACTGTTACGTGAAGATTTATGGCACGTGCACATACCAAGTGAACATCTTAAGGGCGCGGTAGACTACCTGTCCGGAAATTATTTAAGTTTTTGACGAGCAATTGTGTTGTTGTTAATTGAAGTAGACGGGTTTTATATTTTTCTACACATAATATGACTGTCATACCACATTTAGACACATACATAAAATAGCACAGTTATTAAATAAGCCCAAAAAAAATTTTAAAGTTAGCATTTGTAAGTATTTGCAGAGGCACTGCGTTTTAACGACCACGCACGTAAAAATAAAGTGGCGTAGTTGATCTTACTCTTAAATGAAACTGTGTAAGTAGTACTTTTGAATGGTGCCTAGGAAAACTTTCTGTTTGTAAAATAAATATTTTAAATTATTATTTACATTTGTAGATGAGCATTTTTTATCACAAAATCTAATCTTTCTAATGATAAAACACAGTCTAAATTAATTCAGAACACGTTAAAGTCGGCGTAACCTTGTCAAGTCATGTTCTGTCTTTAATTCTACGTATTGATATTTGTTACATACAGAGTAGTACCGACGTAGTCATTAAAACG
>PNEQ01005304.1:0-14103 GCA_003012365.1 Medauroidea extradentata
TACTCATGTTGGCGATCGTAACACATAACAACTTACATATTACCAATGAGGAAACAGTCACTTCTAATACTTTTGAATGTGTTTTATCAGAAACCCATATTTATTGCACATTGACAAACACAACAACGCTCTCATCTTGTACCGTCCGGTACCGTCATTGAACGCTTCCAAGCTAAGTGGCGAAAACCTAACTCTGATGTGACCTGTCGGTGAAATAATTAACTACGTCAGCGCGCGTAGCGCTAGACGCCTTTCGCTAACGACTGTTGAATTTGAACGGCCCGGATTACATCACTTTCTACTGGCGCCGTTTCAGTAAACTTATACAGGCAGTAATTATGTCAATATTATCATAAATAAATATTTTATAGTATATTAAATACGGAGAGGTCGATTCAATTTGATATTCTTTCAGTAATGTTGTATTTAAATATAATTTACACGGAACTACTTGCGATAATTCGCTGCCAACTGTATAAGCAGTAATGTAACTGTTGTCAATGTTGAATTATATGCAGCAACGGCTAGTGATTTTTTTCAAAGGTTAAATCTTTAGTGTTCACTTTATTCCGAATGACCTATAAACAGTATTCACTCCAACCAGTTATGTTGTGACTGAGCGGCTCGTTCGTTGCAGTGGTAGACTTCATGGGTTAGTGTAGTGATTAAAAGCAATAACTTAATACTGCGTGAGGAATAGATGGTCATTATTCATCAGTTTTTTCATACTATATTACATTATTATTGCTGATCCTTACAGCTATACTACTCTGAGTATTTTACTAGTCATACAACAAAGTCTATGCTCTCGACATAGCAACTGATTCCGTCCGTCACTCCCGATACATTCTCTCGTCGTTTACTCGTTACTCTTTTCCAAACCTCGGCTTCCTCCCTGTAGGGGGAGGAGAAGAATTTCCACAGATCCTTCTAGACATTTGTTCTTACTTTACACAACAGTCCCATGCTAATATCTAGGAATTAATCACTATTTAACTTAGACATGCGTAGCTCATTTCCACTGAACAACAGTCTGTTTGAACCAACGGATATCACTTATATTTATTCTGTCCACTGACGCAGAAGCACTGTCAACTTTCAGTTTGTATACTCATTGTCTGCTACATACTGTTTATTGTTGCCTTACACAAGTGATTGAGATTTAATATAATACATTTATAATTAACATGAATATAATATTAAACATATATAATACAAAAGTTGAATACATACGACAGTAAGCTTTCTAAAGAGCTATAGCAGAGCTTCGTAGCGGCAAGAGGTAAAAAGTTAAGAGACTCCTTCATAGGGACCCAGTAGTGTCACATTTTTCTTCACTGCTGTTAAACCAAATTAAGTATACCTACATCTCAGGAATTTTTTTTAATAAAAAATGGTGATTCAAAAACATTTCTGAAATGTACTGATTTAAAATTGACTGACCCCAAACTCAAAATTGTGTGATTGGTAAGTGCATGCAGTAAATCCTTTCTTTTATTCAAAGTCGAGTTGGCTTGGATAATAAACTGTGGCCATTGTGCATGTCTAGGTTGCTGTCAGATGAATCTGTGAAATATTTATGCCTCCAGGAATGGGTTATAATATGGTTAGAATGTGATAAGCTGAGCCAGGTTGCTAGATCTGGTTTCTTTTTCTTATTTTATCATTATTACACTTAAATTTTTTATCTTTATTTTGCGAACAATGTTAAATAAGTACAGTAATACAGAGTGAATGTGCCACATGTGTAGTACTGCATGAGAATGACACAGCAGTATGATCTCAAGGTGATTCCTTCCACAGTTGTAAGTTGATGGAAGGAAGAGAGTCACAATTGGTTAAAGCATTCCTGAAACAAACATTACCATTGTTAGTTCAGTTTCTATTTAATTTATAACCCTTGTGAATTACAAAAACGTCAACGTTTATTAACTAGGGACACCAAAAAATAATTTTACTAGCCCATATACAATTAAAAGAGTAGGTCCCGTTCATTCCGTACACAAACTACTGCCACCTAATGTGTTTTGTAACTGGCCTCTGTAATACAGTAAGTCAGGTGCCAGTCTACAGTTTGAGAAGTCCTAGGTTTGAATCTCAGCTCGGACTTGGGTGTTTTGTTGTCCCTTCACCTCACTTCACCTCCATCAGTTCTTAAGACCTCATGTGTGTTTTGTAAATCATTTTATTACAACTGTTTACAATGTGCACAATTGCATTATGAAACATGTAAATAATTGTTTGTGCTTTGCTATGCATCAGATTCAAAAGCAATACTGCCACGAATAAAAATAACTGATACAAATATTATAATTTCATGTTTGAATGCTAAATCATATGTTCAGACGGGATATAAACATTGTTGTTTAATGGTGAGCAATTTCAAGTATAAATTCTAGCTGTCTTAAAACATAACTCGCAGAATAACCATAATTTGGGATCATTTGGCGATTGTATTATTACACACTACTTCTGCTAGTATGATAAAATTACTGTAATTTTACTGTACAATGCTCTATGTGTACAACACCATAGCTCAACGCTAGCTCATACCATCCTGTGAAGTTATGAACTGTGCCACTGATTACATATAGAACAGTGAGCTGGTGATGGGAAATTTATCAACATAACACAACATTTTATAATTGCGTGTAGTAAGTTAAATTGTGCAGTTAGTAAAAGACAAAATAGTTTTTATAAAATAAGTTAAACTATATATAATGCAAATATTAACGTATTCTGATTTATGATTGTTGTATTTAAATAAGAAAATAACTTTCATGGGACTGCATTCAGTAATTTTCTGCCAACCATACGAGGACTAAGGCAACCATTGTTAATGTGCAGTAAGGAGTATATTAAAATTGTTGGTCACTTTACCCCAAACAATCTATAAAGTCTCAGACATTTGTATCAATCATTCCAGTGTTCAAGATAAAAAGTTGTCCACAGCAACACAAAAGGTAAAGTGGTTTGGAAAACATTTTCTAAGATTACAACTGGTTTTTTAATAAAACATTGTAAAAACTATAAAATTAAGAATACGCTATTATCTTTTGTACATTTGTGTAGTAATATTTGCTTTAAATTCACTTGCTGAGGGAATCTGTGAGATTTAGGTGATGGTTTTTATCGTTCAGCCATCATTGTTGAGTAGCTGTACTAAAAATAAAGTTTAATGTTTTTGTTTATTTTTTTAAAGCTAAACCTGTTTGAGCACTGTAATTGAATATGGTATGAATATTATTTTTGTATGTTGAATGGCATGATGGCCATTAGACTTTGTAGCATTTTAGCAAGGTTACTAAATTTTATATTAATGTCAAAAATAAACATGATTTTTGTAAAACCATTATTTTAAAGACTATTTACTACTGGTTCTGCATTACATACAAGAGAAATTATATTATCTATGTAACTATCCAAGTACGGTATGTAATATAATGTATTCTGTATTCAAAAGGTGCACTTTTTTATAATGTGGCAGAATATGAGGTACATGGGGATAGTGTCCACCCACTAGCAGTTACGAGACACTGCAACTCTTTTTTTTTTCCTTCAATCTACAGAGAATAGTCTACAGAATGCCAGTTTTTGACTCTGAAATTAAGTAAATAGTCAAGTTCTTTATGTAATTTTGTTTAGATTTTATGGAAATTAGCGAAGTGACAAGTTTGGAAAGGTTGTAGTACCAGGAACTGAAAACGCAATGTTTCCATTTGCTTACGCGACTTTGGAAAATTTAAAGATGATAGTTTTTAAGTATGGATTTCCTTGAATCTCGGCTTTGAAAAGTACTGAATGTAAATTTTTAATGAACTTCCAGTCATATTCTACCAAAATATAAGCTAATCTTTCAAAAATGTCCTTGTTGTTAGTAATTTTGTCTTATTTTAGACATGTACAGTCCAGTTTTATCACTGCTACTGCATTCTCAGTAATTTAAATTAATTAAAAATTAATGTTTTTGACATTTTTAACAAATTTTTTCACTTTAGCAATAAAATTGTACTTTGTGGTATTTCGTTTGTTTTATAGTTATTCCTATGTGTGTGTCAATCACTTAAAATTAATTTTTTGTACAAAATTTAAACAGAATTGAAGAAAAATATTTTTAAATAGCTAGCATATTGAGATTTTAAAATTATGTGTGTACAGATGTAAACTTCAGTTTCCACATTCCTCAGGTTAAAAATACTTTTAAAAAAAAAGTAAGATTTCCATTAGTGTAACACACTGTTTCAACAGACAGTTGCATGAAATCTATTTAACAAAACAATTTTGGTAACCGGCCAGTAATTTAAATTTGTTCCTAAAGGTGTCACCTTCATTCTTTCCTGCCACCCCCTCTTTTTTTCCCTGCCTTATAGTTTTTGGCACAATTATTTGTTACTTACGTGTTTGAGATGTGAAGAAAACTGTTTTTTGGCATTTTTTTAATATTATCAGCATTGTCACAAATCACCTTTGATAAGCTTGATTCCTTTATTTCCTTTAGTTGATCTGTAAGCAAACACACAAGAGTACAAATTAAATGCAACAACATGCAGGTGCAAGAGTATGACCACTTATTGCAGGTTGGCTTCAGATTACTTTCAGTACTATATTAAAAAAAAGTAATTCTTGACTGTACACTAATTTTTATTGGTCTGTCAAACACTGGTTTAATTTTCTAGTAAATTTGATTGTTTTAAATGGTAATTTATTAATTTTTGGTAGTACGTATTCATACTACATGAATTGCAAGAGTTCAACATGTTTTCATTAATTTTATTGTGAAAAACTGCACACCTCGTGATACCCGGGAAGGTAACATTCAGGATACCTAGCAAAAAACATACATAATTTGTAGCTTATATAATATATATATACTTTAAAAAACACTACAGTATTACAAACAACAAACCTAATGTGAGCACACATCTCAAGTATGAGCGTACATAATTACAAAAAATACACTAGTACACAATTGGCCTTTTTAAATTATACATGCATGAATGTAGCTGATATGGCTGCAAGAATCTGTTGAAGGGTTGTGTTTGTCATGTATCTGCTCTAGGTTGTTGTGCATGTGACAATGTTAAATAATTATAAAATTAGTGCTGGCACCCTCTAGTGGTTTTTAAGTCATGTAATGCAGTGTTTGCATTCACTTTTCATGTGGTCTTTTAATTCATAATCCATATCCAAGGCATCATGTTTGCTCTTCATGTTGTTTCATACTTGGCAATAGCAAGGACGATGGTGGTGCAATATCTTGACTACCGCAGAGGGAGTGCACAATGCTCACTTTTCGCTTGGTGTTCTTGTGATGCTCGAGATAGCCAGATGTGTGCCTAGGAGAGGGACTTAAACTGTATTAACTGACATGTAGAAGTGCAGATTCTAAGTTGAAATAATACGTAGCCTTTTTTTTATTTAGCCTTCTGCACCGACTGCTAGTTCAGCTTGCTTATGCAAACTCGGATGCTAGTTTTAATCTTAAATGTGGCTGCCATAATAGATATTACAGGTTGTTGAATCTGTTCTTGTATTGATTCAGTTTTGTGCTTTCCAGATAAAACACTTCATAAAATGTTTCATGTAAAGTAAGTGACTCTGTGTGCGATGTCCTTGTAATTACTGTTCACCGCCTTTCAACGGTAGTCCTTGCTATCAGCCATGTGGTGAGAGTACTGTACTGTTTACATGCAAAATAAAAGCAGCAGTGTGGTTCTGTTTGTGTTCTTTCACATAGTATGTAGATGTATGCCCTGGCCATGACAGAAAGGTAATTAGTAGCTTAATAATAGTTTCTGTATTGTAAAATTATCTATGGACTGAATGCCAGACAATCCCGTGCTGTCCTCTCCCGTAGTTCGATTAACAGCTTTGATAGCACCTATAACTATGTTCGTAGCAAGTAATAATTATTTTACACAACGCAGACTCAACAACCTGTTTATTTTTTTTGTTAACAACATAATTAGCTGAGTTATCTCTTTCAGTGCTCATATATCCCTAAATTCAACTGAAATTAGGTAAGGCCTGAGTTAGTGCATAAATATGTCAAACCCTTCTCCATTAGGCATCCTAAAAGTTGTAGTTCAGGTGTGCGGAACATGCCACAGTACAGTGTCCATTTAATTAGATGGTAGATATGATCAGTATTACTCAGCTATTAGATATCCTCCAAGCAAAGAAAGGGAATTTTCAGCAAGGCAGCATGATTTGGTCGACAAAAAAAAAGTGTAAGAGGCAAAAAAGGACAATGAGTCAATTGATAAAAAAAATATTGCTTATTAACACCCCTCTTTAAACCACTTTGTTGATCAGGAGTACTTTACTTATAAAACCAATATAATATTGCATATGATGAAGGCACACATAAGGGATTATACTCCAGAAACCTCTCTCTGAAAGCACTTAAAAATTTATGCTACATAGTTCAAAAAAATGAAATGTAATGCTAATTCATACAAGACCTGTGTACAGCATCATAAAATTGTGTTGTTTCTATGTATCTACATTTTTATGTATTTTTATTTTAACATAATGACAATGTTAAATTGTTTAGTTCTTACCTGGTGTGAAAGCTGCAGGATTTTCTTTAAAGTCATAGAACCACAAATCTCCAAATTTCCAGCGAAAGAATTGTTCTCCTATGATACACTGGCATGTTTTTCCAACCAGAGTATCACGTAACAGATTCTCCAACTTAATTCCTACCATCATATCCACATCATCCACGTGGGCATAGAACTGGGGCAGCAGGTCAACATACTGAAAGTATGAGATAGTGTGGTTGACATTTCTCAGCAAAAATATTTAGACTATACAGAAGGCCTGCTCAAATGAGTTTTTGTATAATGGTTTAATAAAGAAATATAGACTAGGATATCATTTTGAACCAAAGAACACACATCTGAAATCAAAAACATTTCTGGTTTAACAATGTGTGAAAAATCTAGGCACTATCACAAGTTCAAATATACTATCCATGTTGGAAGACAATTAACGTGTCTCTTACAGGCTCTATTGATATTCTTAGTTTGACAAGATTTGCACATTTTGCAACTTCGGTGCACTTGGGATTCCCACTTTACAACATGAGAAATTTATTTTTGTTACCATGCGAAGTGGCATAGTAGTAAAACACGAACTCTCATTCAGGAGGGCTTGAATTCGATTCCTGGTTCAACCATTTTAGTTTTCTGTTGTTTTCTAAAATCTACCCAGGTTAATTCTGATATTGTTCTTTCATAATGGTAATTGTAGCTTTTCATCTTCTTCGTGTTTCTCTGAGTCATTTGTCAATCTCTAATGACCTCGCTGTCAATGAGATGTTTAACACTGTTACTGACATGCCTATTTTGTGTCGTTTCCTTCTGGTTGGTCAACTTTACCCCCAAATGGCTGATGGTTATAGGAGAAAATTGATTAAGTGTAAAAGGCCTCCTTCAGAAATGATTAACTCTTTTTTCCTGTTGAAAATGATAGCTGACTTTGCCCCCTTATGCTTCACAGTTCTAAAATTTTATTTGCAACAGAATTCAACTGCAGAGGTATAAATAAAAAAAATTCTTCACTAACATGTCATAACATAATTTAAAACATTGGAGTTGTTAAAGAAAATCATATGAACTTGAACTAAGATCACTGTACCAAATTCCTAGGTATTATTGTTGTTGAGGCCAGAAGTTGATACTGTAGGCTTGCTACATTTGGATAACTCAGAAGAGTTCATAAGAAGTGCCAGTGGTGACTGGGATCCGAATGTAGCATGCTGGTGGTGTGGTGCTACTGTGGCAATGGCAGATGACTTGAATTGGTGCATTTTCAACAGGTCGAAGAGCAGCAAACAAGGGTTAGTGGCACTTACATGTTCCAGATTTATTTGTTGGGAATTTTTTCTCTTTTCTCTCTTGTTCTGTGAGATAGAGAGTGAGTGAGTGTGTGTGTGCATGCGTGCACGTGTGTGTGTTCACCCTATCTCTCAACAGTGTCATCTCTAAAACAAGTGTTTAAAGAAGAGCAGGGAAGAATGTGAACTTGTGTTTGTTTTGTATTCAGTTAGATAACATGTTTTGTGAAGAGATTTTCATTTTTAATAAGCAGGCATTTTGATTTTAGTCGAGGAAGGAGGTGATTAAACTGGCACTGGCTCTGTTATTTTACTTGAACGTGTAGGTGCAAGTGTACATGTTCAGTATGTGTAGATAAATGCTTCACAGTCTGCCATGAATAGCCTTAGGGTTTGAACATACACTTGGTGTTTTTGCTAGGAAGTTTCCCTATCTGGCAGTAAAAATGAACTGGTCAAAGAAACTATTTTGAATAAAAACTAAGGATTAATTTATCAGTGCCTTGAGGGTTGTTTAGGAACTATATTTACTTTGTTTTGTTGGAGTTAGATCTTGATTAGGATTTGAACCTGAATATGTATAAATACATCAACAGTGTATGCACTGATAACCAGCTGACATGTTTGCAATGGTTGCTTACTTGATAACACATGTACTCTCGGTAGCATAAAGTTTAGAGCATTACATCTTGTGCTTTCAGAATTGTTTATTGTGTAGTAACTTTTACTGCAATATATTCACTGATCAAATACCTAATGTTATATTATTACCTTTGCATTGATGACGTCTGCAAAATCAGTGAAGTTTTTTGCTCGTGGCAGGTCACACAACTCTCTGAAATCATTGTAAGATCGCAATCCATGATCCCTTGATCGCTGTATGTCAATAGCAGCAAGATCAAGACCAAACTTGGATTGATGCTTGAACAAGAATTTTGTTAGCTGCAAACACCACAATATAAAACTGTATTCACTGCATTGCATCTTAAAACACAATGTCTAAGTATTGTATTGTAGATACAGAGAATAATTTATGCTAAACAGCACAAACATTAAAAAATAAGTATGTATAAGTGATAGGGTTATTTATACATTTGTGTCAATGCATTTGAAATAGCCTGGGTCTTGTTCATTTTTTAACAATCTACCCACATCATGTTTAACGGATTATTTAGATTAATAGCGCTCATAATTTTATGACCCCTTATAACAATTAAGTTAGAATATTTACAATGTAAATAAGGTGCTACAGTGCAGTAATCTTATTGAATGTCCTTTTATATTAGAGAAAACATGTAGTTGCAAAAAAAAAAGCCACAGTTGTGTTATAACCACTATGTGCATTAAGTAGCAAGGAGAGACATGTTTTCGCTGTAACTGGCTAGCATACAAAGAGTGTTGGGGGCAAAATACCCCTTTCCTTCTCATTGAGCACAAGTTCCTTCTCTCATAGTGAATAGAAGAGAACATGTGCTATTTTACTCTCTGCCCACGTTATATACGTTAGACACAATTGCTGTACGTGTGCAGAAACGTCTCGGTTAATAGTTTTAGTGAAAAATGTGGCGAAGCCAATTTGGAAGCTGCTGTATATACGCAGTTTGCCTAGTCTTGCAGCGTGGCAATCATCATATTGCTTATCTATGGCACACGCGTACTTATTGAAGAATACCTGCTGGTAAGAATTCTTACTGCCTGTGATATTATTAGAATGTCAATGGTCAATGTAAATGAAACATTTTCGTAAATTGTCATGTAATTATGAGGGCAACAAACTAAACAGGATCCTCCAAATTCACTTTCCCATGCTTGTAGCAACTTTTAACCGAGTCGTTTGACATAGCACAGTGATACTTGTTCAATACCAATGATTCAGTGGGTCTCTTCCCAATTAATTTAATAGGTTGCATACGTCTGCAGTGTGGCAGTATGTAACATGCTGACTACAGAAGTGTCTTGTAATTTATTGGCTGTTCAGCTCTGCGCAAACATGTCTTGGTCGTCGGGCAATGCAATTCCAATGTAAGAACACGAGCGGCAGAAAGGTCGGCTAAAACTCAGATGCATGTGAGCGCGTACATTTTCTCTTGCTCGCTGTGCAGCTCGGCAAGAAACGGCGTAGCTATGGAAGGTATGTCCGTGACAGGCCAGAGGGGGCGGGAGTCACGCCTCTGCGGCTGTCTTGCTGTGAAAGCAGGGAGGCTCACAAATAATGGGTAGTACATAGTACTCCGTAGACTCACGATAAGGTACCTGCGGTAGGCTCCGCTGATTCCACGTCTGGTAGCACCGAGTCGTACATGTCCTCCGGTCCAGGGCAGAAAACTTGTATGTCATCGGGACACTGGGCGCTACGGTATGGACGTCGACGATCAGGCAGAGATCGCCTTCTTAAGGCGACGACTCTGTTTCGACGTTCGTTGTAGTGCTGGGCTTTGTTGTGGCTTGAATGGTAGTGTTGACTAGTTTGTTGCAGTAGTGTTAGTAGCTGATAATGACGTTAGTTTCGTCGAGCTGCGGCGAGTAGTGTAGCACGGTTGCTATGTCCCAACACTGACGGTAGTTGAAGTTCGTAGCTGAGAAGAGTGGGCTTATGGTTGCATCTCACTCCTGGTTGCAACCCAGATAGCATGTAAGCTTGCGGCAAGCCTGCAATTGACTTGATTTAGGCTTGCCCTTACAAGTCTATTTGGTAGGTTTGATTCAAGCTTGAGTCAAACCTATTTTTTACAGTTGTATCCTGCCTTGTACGAGGCAAGCTTGCAGCAACCTTGAATCAAGCTTTACTCGCTAGCTTGCTGCAGGCTTGTCATGTGGAGATTAGTTAGCTTGATTCAAGCTTGATTCGAGCTTATGGCTTGTCATGAAAAGCTAGCAGACTTGTCATGGCAAGCATTTTGCTATCAGGGAAGTGTGTAATGGCACAAGCAAGCAGGTGATCTACCAATGCCTGGGGGGGACACAGACTCTCCCAGTGACGTAGTAAAACACCATTTATACGATGCAAGATTCTTTTGTGTAATATTTTTTACGTGGACTCTCATGTTAAAATATCAAAAACAATAAAATACTACACAGTACCTACGAGATGACCCCACGAGTAGCGTTGTCCTTATGAAATGTACTGTACGGAATTAAGCCACGATTTAAGGAAAAAGGGGTTGGGGGAGCGTGGTCAATCGCCGTGTAACGCATTGCCATTTCAGTGGCAATAGAGCAGGTACGACGCACATGTGAGAAATAGTGACTCGATGGTCGCAGCACAACGATTATTTCGGACATCAATTTCGGCCAGCATGGAGTTGTCCCAAGCTGACCAACCATCATCAAGTGGGCTGCAAAGTTGCGTGGTTCAGGTAATATTGTGAGGATGACAGCACCAAGGTGCGTCACAAACTGTGAGAACAGAAGACAATATTGAGAGCGTGCGAGAAGCAATGATCAAAGACATTTCATGTTCGGCAAACGGCACGACGCCACACGATAGCATTACTTTATGTTCGGGATGTGAATCTGCTAGGAAAATGTTGAAAACAGATCTTATGTTTTATCAGTGCAAGATTGTGTGCGTACAAGTTTTCTTTCATGACGAACCCGGGGTTATGACTCACGCTGCCGGTGAAGAAAATTTGTGGGTGCATTTAATGTAAACTGCGACTAGTAGTGCAAGTGAAGGCCCGTTTTACTTGCTGTGCGCCCGTGCTGCGCTGGCTGCGTCTGTGCAAACATCAGGTACCGGTAGTGACATTTGATCTGCCCTAGGTAAACACGCTCAATAACGTGCACGCTTGTAAGCTTATGTTAAGCTGGTTTTACACAATGCTATGTACGCACAATTTTCACGCAATATGCTGATCTTGCGTTGGAGCTCATACACACAATTCTTGGAACCTCACATACAATGCAAGCGGCGGCGCAATTTCTGCAAATAGAACATTCTCTACTCTTCGATGCAAGTTGCGTGGAACAAGCAGTGTGATTGGCAAATCTCGGAAGTAAATTTACGTGAGTTGTTGTGAGTATAAACAAAAACAACAAACACCATACAAACATGGAATCGACACCAGAATGTTTTTTGCAGCTTTTGGACGAATACAAAAAAATTTCTAGTCCACTATAATACAAAATCACCAAATTATCACAACAAACATTTGTGCGAGAATGTATTTGTGGCCGCGTCTGTATCAGATTTCCGGGAAAATACTACCGTACCACTGAAGAAATAAAAAACACGTTCCTACATGGTTTACAATTATGTTCATCTTCGTCGGATAGCATTTCCATCATTGCAAAAACACATGTATTATATAATGCCTTGTGCCTTTAGGATATCTATTTGCTCGAAACTTTGGCGGGAAGAAAACAGATTACATGTATATTGTATGGGAAAATTGCGCTGTGTAAAATGGACTATGAGAGGTTTCATGCAATTATTGTGCGCAAGGAGCTGCGCGAGAATTAAATTACATCGAGTAAAACTAGCTTTAGGAATGCCGGATGCATACTCATTCGGTCACACGCAGCCTGCATGTTGCACATGCAGTATGTTCATGTGACTATGCTACACATTTTGCGATATGATTCCTTTTAAAAATGAGCTAAAGTTATATACTTTAAAGTTTTTGCTGCCGCAAAGCTTAGGAGAGAAAATCACTATTGAAAATTGACATTGAAAACCAACATTGTTAAAGTAGCCAAAAGTAGTGAGAAATAAATAATTATATTACGAACATAAAATATTTTTTTTCGCATACGCCATTGCGGGCGACAAGTAGCTGGAGCACTGGGCTAAAATAGCATTTTCTTTTCCAGATTTCTTATAGAAAGATGCATTCCGTGTCCATACCGGGTGCATGCGCCCGCAATGGCGTATGTCTAAAAAAAAATATTTTATGTTCATAATACGAACTCATTGCAAGAATCGTTCAAGGATCACAATATATAACAAGATTTTCATCTGTGAAAAACATGGTTTCGTATACCTGTCACCTTCAGTAGATAATGGGGTTGGCCAAGCCTTTTATTTTTATTATTATTATTATTACTATTATTATAAAGCTATTTAATGACAGTTTGTAACAGGAGGCCCCAGTGAACAAAAATGATCACCATGTCGCAACACGGTCGGTCGGCTACTAGTCTGCGAATCTTATAGCGGCTCTTGTGAATATTTTACTATACTCTGATTTTTAGAAAATAATATTTTTTGTGGTGTTCTTAAATTGAAATTATTAGTTGGTACTACTAATAAATTGTTCTGTAACAAATTTCCTTCCATTTTAATAATCTCTCCTTGCTGTATTTTGCACATATCACTGTCAGTTTCTTAAATCTACTAAGACACTACCCAAAATAAATCATATGATGTCATAAAAACTATGCAACTTTGACTAAATACGTTTGTGTAGTTTAAATTTTACATTAAATAGAAATTATCACTACATATTACTATGTACCAGTAACTTATCTATTGTTTTAATATAATTTGAATGCATTGCCCGAAACCTGACCTATTCTATTTTCGACAGTATTTAACTGTGAAATGTGAAATAGAGAATTTTTGTAACAAAATGGACAGCAATAACTTACATCTTCAGTGAAGAATGGATCCATCGTCTGGGCATCTTGTTCAGCTAGTCCTCTCAGCATACGATCAAAGTTGTCATCGTCGTGCAGTATGCTCGGTCTGTCAAACCATTCTCTTAAAGGAAAGCCAAATGTCGAGCCTCTGTTTTCGTCGAAAAACCTGCACAATTTTTAATAATTACGCACAGTCTTTATAAATAAAACTCGCAGATGTATGTATTATCCATACATTGCACATTAACATATTTTGTGAAAGTGTATGTGTGCACAATGGCAAATACTGGTGATTGGCAAAATAACATGAATTACACATAGCACAGAAACCTGCCAAGTAAAGAAGAGACATGTATAGATGAAATGGTTTGTATGTCAACAGCAGCTATACGGATCGTATATGACCATTGCTGTCTTGAAAATTCTGTTATACCAGTTAACATTAGATATCAAAATTATATTACATAGGTATCAGTTATCTTTCACGATATCACTTTCGGACAAAACTATTGTTTGCTTTAAGATGATGAATATATTTCTACAGGAATAAAATGCAAGGAAGAACTTTTAAGTTTTTTTTTTTTTTTTTTGCTATGGAAATACTCACAATTTTCAGGTACTGAAAAATATTATCTAAAACATATAATATCAATGTGGGCCGCATCGAGATGGACACACAG
>PNEQ01005305.1:0-22622 GCA_003012365.1 Medauroidea extradentata
TTGTTTGTTGACATTCGACTTGCTCACTAAAGATAGCGAAAAATAGTACCTGCTCTAATCCGTACTAGCTAGCGCACAAGTCACTTGTATGCTAGCTACTAGCACGCTCGTCGGCTGTTCACACGACGCAAGTCGAGGTGAACAGGAAAGTGCTCACTTTTCTGCTCTCTAAAGAGTCTCGTGTGTAAGGGGCTTTAGTAGCCAAGGAGGGCGACATGAGATGACGCGACACCACATCATCAGGATTCGAACCCAGAATCTCTCGTACCATACTCCGGCACCTAACTGCCTACGCTACGGCATTTCTTTACCATGTTCATGAAAATAATATTGAACTTGTAATAATATTACTTCATAGAGCAATTTATGCAAAAATGAAAATTGAATTATTGAATAAGATAATTAATTTTACAAGAATTAAAATATTCTAATCAAAGAAACATCCATTTATATTTTTATGCGTTTAGTTTCATATTAAAAATCTGGCGGAAAAATTAATTGAAGCTAATCTATCTACTACGGACAAATTAATCGGAGAGTGCACATTGTTCTAATCAGTCAAAACAGGTACTTTATAAGTCTGGGCAAAATTTTTCGTAAGAAATTCATGTACAAGATGTCAAAACAATAAAAGATGAAGTACATGAAACAAAGCATCCGCTAAGCATGAGCTATAAATGTCACATGATTTAAGGAAAATATACTCGGAAGATTTTACATTCCTAAGTATACTTCCAATATGAAAAGTCTTAGTAATTAGAAATAATTTGGATTATGGAGACTAGCACGTAAGTTGCATTCAGGAGATATTCTCACTACTATCACATATTACAATTAGGCTATGTCTTCATACCAGAAAAGAAAATGTAAATTATGATTGCCAGACTTTTGTTTTCATAAAACCGGTGTCTTTGGCTTCAGGTGTAACACCCGCTACTATTTTCTATTTATATAAATTTGCTTTTTTAATTGTATTTATACGTTTGACCATGACACGGAATATTATAGTCTAACGACTATAATCGGCAGTTAAGTTGGCACCTCACAGCGCGATGGTGCGGGGACAGCAGGGCAGGAGAAAGAAGATGTGGTAAGGAGGTGACACACAGTCGAGAGCAATGTAGTAGCCGTTATAAAAATATCGACCCTCAGAGTATAGCCGTACATCCGAAAATGCTTATAGATTAATTTTTTATGGATCATTATATGTTATGGGTACTTTATTATTAATTTATATTTTACTCAAGACATTTATTACCATAATACGAGGCGGCGAGCTAGACTACACTGTACGAGAAATATCGTGATCCAGATATATCGAAATTTTTTAAAACCGCATTGCTACTTATTTTGTGTAATTGCAGAATTTCTTCTATCAATTTAATTTTCTACGTCGCATGATGGCCAAAAGTAAGAAAATGAGTAGGAAACAAAATGTTGAAACCAACATTATAGTAATCCAAGATTGTTCCACCTAAAAAAGGAACAAATGATTATTATTTGCAAGAAAAGGTAGCTTGTTTTGAAGGCGTAATTCTGTGGACACGGCTCACCATTTCACGATCAAGCCACTATCTTCTGAAGGAAAACGAAGAATAAGTATTAACCGCGGTGTTTCCATGACTACGAAACTGTATGTGAGGGATGTAGACCCGGTGATTTTTGGTGAAAAGAATTTTGCAACAACTTGTTTCACTACCTTATGTGCACGTCGGTAGCTCTGGTTCATGATCAGTGATTCGATGCTTTAACTTTCAGCGTCTCGGGTTTCTTCTCGACATTTAAGACGTAAGGTGTTGCAGTCACCGTGTCGTGATTGGTACAGTCAAATGACAGATGCCCCCGCACAACGACACTCTGCTACAAAAAAACAGAAGCATAGCTGCAGATAAGGCACTGAAACAATTAGGCACACAATTCTTTTCGCCAAAAACCACTGGCATCATAGATACGTATAATCGTCCTTTTATACCACACAACATGGCGACCCTCTCCCTGTTCGTTAAAGCTCTGTTTCAGTCAAAATATTGAATTTTATTATTTCTCGCTTTTTTTTAAATTCTGAGAAGAGAAATGTTAAATCGGCGACTATACCGCACATTCTATTTATCTTAAGCTACAATACAAGTATGGTAATAGAGCTAGTAATGTATAGTTAGGTCGCAATTTGTCGGGCAAATTATGGAAATAAAAATTTTGCCACACACATTGCGGCGTAATCATATGTTGACAGCTAAACCGCCAGGTCTGTACTGTAGCGAAATGTAAATTGAATTTGAGATATAATCACATATTTAACAGATTTTTCTTTTTAGAATAAAAAAAAAAAAGCGAAAAATAATAAAATTCAATATGGCGACTGAAACCGAGCCTTAACCTATCACGGTGGGATAAGATTCGTAGTCAGGTCCTTGGTGCAAACAACTTAATAGTTAGTGTTAATTTTTGTTAGTTGTGTAGCTTATGTAATCTTCGAGTGGTTTTCGCAAATCATAAGTGCCACAGCACAAGTGTTCACAAGCGTCGAAGGCCTGAGCACACATAACGACGACGACTTCAACGACGTCACAGCATGTCGTCTGCTGTACATTGTTACCTCCAGGAGCGAGAAACACGGCAGACGGACTATGTTAGAGGGCGCCTGATCCTGCAAACAGAAGATAAGTGGTCCGCGTGGTGAATAGAGCAGGACCCTTTCGGGAGACGTAAAGTAGGAGCGCGCGCGCGGTGCAGAGGCGATTTCGCCGAGCTTACGAAGCGCCTTATTCCCGGATCCGCGATAGTTAGTGACAAGATAATGGCCGTGTTGTGCCGGCCGACCAGCTGCTCACTTAGCGGCTAATGGCAGCCCCAGCTATTCAGTCCGTTGTGCGCGGGCCAGACACCGCGTCTATCGCTTACCACTACTCCGAGCGCCCTCGGGATGGAACCAGGGTGTCCACTGCAACCAACCTCACCAAGAAGAGGATGAAGAGAGTTTGGTCAGAGTTTAAGGCCATGATCTTTCGTTTATTTCAAACAATTGCAAATAACTCAATTTTTTTTTATTATTATTATTTTTTTTTTTTTAGCCAAATGCTTTGAAAAAATTGGAGACTGTGTACAGTCATACGAGACACAATTTCGTCAGAGCGTTTTTTAAAATAATGCACCGTTTGCTAGCAAAAATTATTTTTTTTTTATTTTGACATATTTTGATAGCAAAATATGTGATATTCCAGGGGCAAAAATATGAAAATACGTTTGGAGTATTGCAACAGAAAAATTCATACGTAAACGAAGTTATGTAAGTGTTAAAACTGTCAGAATGAATATTTGATGTATGTATTAATTTGCGTTAAAAAAAATATTTGGAAACACTGCAAAACTAAAGAGCAAGGCCTTAAGGGCCATATACAGCTGGCTTATGAACATACGAAAATAAAACACATTTAAAACTATCATGCTTAGAAACATGGTCTCGTGGCACCTCAAAACGTCCACAAACGGCTTTTCCAGTCTGCTATCACGTGAAAAATACCAACCGGAATCGTAAAAAGGTTAATAGATAAGCACTCACATGACTTTCCTATGCACTTTATAGGCCTATAAATAAAAAAATAGGATCACTGGTTAAATAAAGTCCCTTAGGGAAGCCAACGACCAAAACACTGCCCGCCATTTTCGTGCTCCGCGCATAAAGGCGACACGGTTGTTAACGCACCAGCCACTCTAGTTCTTATCGCCTGACTGTCTTAGCTCCGAGTTTCTACTTTTTAACATGAATGGGAGCCGATATCGTAAACTCGCTCTGTAACTTTTTTATAATTGATTTCAACTATATAATCAGATTTTTTCGAGAAGAAATATAGCAGTAGTTAAATTAACGAAATTTTATTTTAATTAATAAATTAGCTAAAATCTTTGCACAGTTTGTCTCGGAAAATTACATTACATAATTAAACCAAAGTGCAATAAATTTACTGAGCAGTTTTACGCTATCAACTCTCGCCTGATAAAAAAAAATCCAAAGTCAAAATATGCATGTTACGACAGCATTCACGTGACGAGAACTAATTTTCGTACTGAAATGAATTTATTTTGTATTTTTACTGCTAAAATTAGGAATTCTTACTTGATTTTCAACCATTTGTTAAAGATACGTAGATATAATTCTTTGTGTTTTTATAACTTTTGGCTAATAGCACGTGACGTTACATTTTAGTGTTACTTATGAAATTTCTTTTAAGTCTGTTGGTATCAATCGAATGTATGTTACCAGAGTGAGAGAATTTTACCTCAACATGTTTAATGGAAGTATTATGCATGCCAAATATGTCAGTGTTTTTATTTGCAACGTTAACAAAAATAGCACTACTTCATACAAATTAAGATTTTCATCCTGCAATATTTAACAGCCTTAAGATTTGCTCTTCAAATATGTTGCGTTTGATAAGTGAAGCACAAAATACATGGACCTCTTAGGGTGTTGTTAACCGTCTATCAAATTCAAAGAATCGGGCCATATGTTTTCATTTGTGTGAAGTGTAGTTTAGAGTTTGTATATTTTTCTTTACAATCTGGTTGATATCGTCCAAAACACAACAAACTGTAAAAACGGTTTTCTTGTGATTTTGAGAACACTGTAAATAATATTTTCAATAAGTGTGCCGATTATTTAAACTCGTAACGAAACAGTTTCGTGTTACACTTACATGTGTAATACGCGTTAAAAAAAAGAAAGAAAACACTACATCTGTAACGCATTCCAAGCGCAGATCGTGAAACTGATTAAAACTGAGGTTTTCAGCGCTGGTGGCAGGTGCTATGAGGTGAAAATCGATTCACGCCAAAGATAAGAGGTGGGAGAAACGGGAGATTCCCGAGGAAATCCACCGACTAACGACATCGTCTGGCACATTCGAAAAATTTTAAAACCTCTTATCAAAGGGACGGCACTGGAAAGAACTTACGCTTGGTCATGTTAGAATTACTGTGCTTTCACTTATTTTAATTGTTTAGAAACACTTACATAAAAAATGTAACTATACCCTTTTGTAAAACACTTATGACCTCATAAATCCCTCAAATTCGACAAATAATCAGTGTTTGATTATTAAGAGAGTATTTTAAAAACCTAAATAAGTGTGTGCCCTTTCTTGAGTTATCATGTAATAAACATATAAAACTGACGTCCTAATTGTAAGACATATGTTAAGGTGCTATAATAAGAACCTATTCCTTCGGTTAATGAAAATAATGTCCTGATTTATGAATGGAAAAGTCAACACAGTAAAGGAGAACCCACCTTGACTGTTTTGTTAACCGACTCTGAAGTTAAATTGTGAAGTATTGTAAGTTGCGAAATAGTATTAAACTGTTACTCTTAAATTACAATCTAAATAAAAGTAACGTAATGCACTTTAAGAGAGTCTTGACAAGAAATGTAACAAACAAAATAATTTAATTTTTACCCCGGAGGTTACGTTTGAATTTCGTGAAAATTGTACATTGTTTTTACTATTTACCCTGCTATGTTTATCTTAACAAGTATGGCTACGATAAAAACTACAAATAATAATAATATTATTATTATTATTATTGTTATGATGATGAACTCGAGCGAAAGAGAACATCATCTCGGCTTCAGCCCCGCTCTTGCCTGCTAGTGGTCCAGCTGCAGGACACACCCGTTGTGTCCTTAGTCTACTATTGTTTTACATTTACTTCTCCTGGTCTTTCTTGCTCTCCGGAGCTTCTTGTTTTCTTCATTTCTTTCCATGATTGTTCAGTCATCTTATGCCTCAACTGCGTATAGTAAACAGTAATAGTTTTTTTTTTTTCCTTTAAGCTGCTTTCTATCTTGGGCACAGGTTCATACATGACAATAAATTACCATTATTTTTTATAATTTTAATTAAAAACTTTTTTACGACAGGTATTCACGCCGGGTTCCTTATTGTTGCATATCCGTGATGCCCTTATTGTTCAATTCTTCACATTTATCACTATACAAGCAGTTACAAAGCAACAGTAAATTGTTATTATTTATAATGACTTGTTTTCCTAATGTAAATAATCCCTCCTTAACACAAGCTTCCACAGTTCCACACTGACTATGCCGACAAGCGTGATGCCACCAAGTCCCGAAGCCCCGCCGGCCACACCCACACACAGGACATACACGAGTGTCTCAGGACGGGCTGCTGGAGTGGGACGCGCTAACAGCGGCGGCCACGCTGGCCACCAGTGTTTACCGCAGATCGTCGCGAGCCGTCGCCTCCAGTCTGGCGTAGCGACAGTGGCGCCCAAGACTCCGCTTGGCGGACAATGGCAGCGGGGTAAACCGTCTCTGTCTAAAGAGGGGGGAGGATGAGTGTCGGGGACGCTCTGCCCTCGCACGGGTGCATCCTTGCTCTCGTTGACGCCCCATTGAGCCCGACATGCGCCGACTACTTCCCCGCGGGGTTGCTGGTTCGTCGGCGACACGTCTGTCTCCAGTCCGACAATTCCTGCGCGAACAGCGACCGCAGTAATGCAGCCAAGAACCTACTCCCTGGGGAGTTTTACCACTCCACTTCATTGAGTAGCCACGGGACATGTTTACAAGAGCTGATGACTGTTGCCAAAACAAACACTTCAGAATGTCTTCAGGGACGCAGTTGCCACCCCGATCGATCCGCGTTCAATTCCTGGATAGGCAGACCCGGATTATTAAAGCCAGTGAACTTATGTGCAGCTCTGCCTTCGTGGTTATTGGCAGACTGTCTTTGTGTAGAGGCGTCGCCCATTTGACTGTGCCGTCAGAACAAGGTTACCGTGAGACCACACGTCTGTGATTTGAGGGTAGAAACCAGAGACGCTGAAAGTAAAAAACGTTCAGTCACTGACGATGGAGCAAAACTTCTGATGTGCTCGTAAGTAGGGCCATGATTTTGTCACGAAAATATTTTCCCCCATTTTGTTTCAGTATGTCACGTACACATCGGCAGCTTTGCTTCATGGTTTCTGGCATCGTGTCTTTGCTTAGACACGTTTCTCATTTGACTGCACCAAGCAGAATAAGTAGAGATGATGTTTCATCGCGGGAAAAGTTGACTGTGTGCTGTAATTCAACACACGTTCAGCTTACCAGATTATTACTGGCTTTGGCTTGTACTTGGAACTGGTACCCTATTAGACTGAGCCAATAAGAATCCCGATATTGTAATATTTGATGACTGGTATTGACCTGCAGACAGCTACGTTGTTTCAGTGTTTTCAAGGCTACCTTGGCACAAAACATTTTCGCGATATACCATCATCTCTAAGAATAAGATAATTATGACTCCGTACGTCTGTAATTTTCCACGGCAAGTAAGAGTAAAGTCATCCAATCACAGACAGTGTAGTAGAGATGTTGTAAAAATCTTTTCGCGACAAAATCGTAGCCCTACTCATAAGTAGAGACGGGAAGTTTTGGTGAATAGATTTTTGCCCCATTTTACGTGTTCACCTGCAGCTCAACTTCATGGTTATTGGCAGAGTGTTATTTGTGCAGAGTTGTTATTCATTTGACTGTACCAATCAGTACATGGACAACTAACGACACATCACGTCTGTGATTTGAGGGTTTAACCTCTGCACGCTGGGTGTTAACGACATCCAATCACTGACCACGAAGCAGAGCTGCAGGTGCGCAAGTAAGGCACTGAAAGAAAATGCTGCGAATATATTTTTGCGAAAACTACCGAGCCCTACTCATAAGGCATTGGAACAAGGCGATACAAAATACTTCTCGCCAAACATTTCTGACTACATACACTACGTGTAGGAATAATTGTGGCAGGCGATGTAGTTGGTCGACGTTGATTTATATGTTCCCCCTCTACCCGCCAGAGCTGAAAATATGTTCTCTTCCAAGTGTCCCTACTGAACATACTGTGGACATAAATTCTATAGGATGGACCGAAAATAACACATTAGTAGAGGCCGGAGAAATTCGCAGGTTCACTGACTTGTAGGCTATCCTCCAGGAATATATGTGTATTCAACCAGAAAACAGCTGTTCATTAGCTGCTGGCTGATGCAGTGGTATAGGACATGTAAATGTGTGTGTGTGTATATATATATACACACACTCTAAAAAATAGTTTGAAAATTTACCAGACGTGCGTATAGGAGCGCTAAGAAAGTATGTATGGTATAATAGTTTCCCAGACATCCATGGTAACACTCCTAAACCTAATTATTAAACTGTCAAATGAATACTGAAGTTACCAGACTTGTATTGTAACATTTGTAAATGTTTGCATATTTACAAGACGGAAGTATGGTAACTGTCCTATACTGCGTCTGGGATAATAACTTTCTGAACATTTGAGGAAATTTTTTTACAGTGATATATATATGTATATATATATATATATATATATATATATATATATATATATATATATATATATATATATATGGCTCAGAGTATGTGGTATGTGAGCTACGTCGAGGGCCAGTTGCGAAAGTGACACGAACGTATAGTTGCTGGAATGCTAGCGTGTGCGTAAAAGAAAACGCGAATTTTTCCTGTCCCTACGCATTTGTTTGAAATTGTCCGTATCGGCGTTACGTTGACCCTGCTAGTAGCTTTGTCTCCCTAAATAGATTAGTTCTAGATAGTATCATACGGCGAAGAAACAGACTTCCGGAGCTGAGTAGTTAATAATTAACGTTATATTTATCGATATTAAATAAGATATGATTTCTTCGCTAAACGACATAAAAGAAATGTTGGTAGGACGAAGCTACCCTATAGGGTCAAAATACCCTGGTTAACAGTAGTTAAGTAATTAACGTTACCGAAGATTGTAATAAGATATAATGATTTGAAGTAATTAAGCATACGTACATCATTTGACTAACAAAGACGTATGTTTATATCGAAAAAAAAAGTTCTGCCAATTATTATCTTCCCTGAAATATTTCTACTTGATTTTTTAAATATAATTCTTGACTCTACTTAAGTTTGGCACAAAGCAATCCTTCGAATCACTTATCCTTACGATATCTAATCTATGCGCCATCCCCCCTTGTTATTTTATTAATAGTAGTACACATTTCAGACGTTCCTTCTGGTGTAAGTAATTATTTTAATTATTTTCAAGTGCAGTTATATATAAGTACATACACATAAATTCATATCGTTAAACTCAGACGAAAACTGCATTAAATGATTAAACATAATCTAAAATCCTGTTTAATATTTTTCCGTGAGCGGTTTTAAAGACGGACATAAAGAGAAATAAAAATACATACAGTAAATCAGGCAGCAATAAGTGCAGCAATAAGTACGGTAGTTGAGTACACTGATTCATCTCGGGAAAGGTTGGCTAGGCTTCATATGCCATACCTGATGTTCTGGTCTCATTATTAGCTAGTCCTCATATGACTGGGACAATGATAACGCTTGTGTGTGGCTACTAAGCATCTGTGATTCGTCTTTAAACAACTACATAGCCATAACTAGGGCCACGATTTGATGGTGAAAAGATTTTTTCTTCGAGTTGTTTCAGTGTCTTATGTGCTTACCTGCAGCTGTACTACATGGTCAGTGATTGGACAGTTTAACTCTCACTTGTCTTTGGGGTTCTACTGATAAATCACAGACGTATGGTAACACAATCGCTAGGCGCACGATTTTGTAGCCCCACATTGTTTCAGTGTCTCACATGCCCATCGGTAGCTATGCTTCTACGTTATTGTCTTTGTTCAAATACGTCTCTCATTTGACTGCAGCAATCAGTATAAGAATACATATTGTGAGTCCGTACGCCAGAAATTTCTCAAGTACAAAATGTACCAAGTTTGATTTTGTAACTTTGAGTATTTACCATCATTATTATATTTAATAGCTATATTTACTATAAATTAAGTTTTAAGTTTTCCTCAACATTATTGTTTAAAACAGTTCAAGTTGTAAACCGGCCAAGTGCTGAACCTTGCTGTGTATAAACTTAGCAAAAAAAATTAGAGCAAAGTCATCCAATCACAGATGCTGTATCAGAACTGCAGATGAGCACATAACGCATTGCAACCAAAAGGTGCAAAAATCTTTTCGCGACATAATCGTGGCTCTAGCCGTAACATAGGGTAATCATACAAGACGTAGAACGTTACACAATTTTGTAAAATATGGTGCCAAGATAGATTATTGCGACTTTCCGCTAATTTTAACAGTAATTTGTAGCAAATGCAATACTTCAGATGTCAATTTGCTTTATCTAAAAATGTTATACGCCTGTAACAAAAGCAACACGGAAGAACTAAACTTACATCACGTATATTCGTGACAATGAACAACGACAGTGGTTGTTTAGGAACGAAAGGCTTCGAGTTAGGACAAATAGTTGATACGTCATTTAAACACAAAAATTTGTAAATTTTGTCGTTGCATTGCTGGAGCTACCGTTTCTTGTTGAAAAAAATTTTGCACCATAGCTAATTTCACTGTCGTATATATACATCTGCTGTTCTCCATGTTCAGTGACAGGATGGTTTTAACTCGCAAAGTCTAGAGGTTCTATCCGTAAATCACACACACGTGATGTTGAGGTAACCTTGTTCTCATTGGTGCAATCAAACGAGTAACGCCTCTGCACAAAGATACACTGCCAATAACCGTGAAGTAGAGCTGCAAATGTGCGCGTAGGACACAGAATTTTTATTTATTTATATATATATTTTTTTTTTTAACCAAATGTCAGTGGCTCTATGTATTGCAGATGAGTGCGTGTTTGCGACGTCAAACATGAACTAAATGTTCTGGTACAAAAATATTTTTCGCAAAAAATCAGGTTTTCCTTTTCATAGCCGTCTTTACTGAAAGGTAATCTTACCAACAAGGATCAATTTATTCTGAACAGCCTATAAGGACCCTGGAATTCCACGGAAAAATGTTTTGCAGCAGAGTATTTTAATGCCTTAGATGCATATATGTAGCTCTGTTTCATAACTATTGGTAGAGTCGTCTTATTCGGCTGTGCTAATCATAATAATGTTACTGCGAAGGATAGAACTACAAGATCTTCTAAGTTGACCGAGAAGCAGCACTGAAGATGTGTAGGATCTGCGCAAGATATTGATAGGCTACGTGATGTTGTAACAATTTGTCTTGGAAATTCAGCGTGTCTTATTCACTTACCATTTCAGTGACGATTACGGTTAGAACGGAAACTTTACTTAACTGTCCCGGTGTTGTTAGATAGTTTTCCACGTATCAAGTTCTCTGGGTTAAGCAGTTCAACTGTAGACAAATCTAGTCTTTCGAGTCACGATCCATGTAACGAAATGACACTAATATACATCCAACGACGAAACATATAAAACAACTTGGATCTACAACGAATTTGTGTCCAGTATTCTTAGAATCACAGTAATAAATGCGAAGAGGGAGGGAAAGATTTGTGATGCTTCGCTGCTCCCGAAAGAGACACGGTTTTCCAACGGTTATATATATATTTTTTTTTTTTGTGACGGAAGGCAAGAGAGCTATCGGGCTGATCTGTGGCTCTCATCTCTTGCACGACTGCTTGCTTGTGTAGACTGTGAACTTGGTGCTGACAGCCATTATTTCTCCTCCACTCGAGTGCACAGTGTTCTCCCAGGTAGACCAGCCTCTCGGATTCCTGGCGTACCTGTGTGAATCTTTCTCATCTTACAGTTTTCGATTGGCGAGGTGATCTCAGTATCGACGTATCAATAGGCAACAGAGGAGAGCATTTTTCTTCATCGTCTTAAGAAAAGTTCTCGCCTAGCACATGACCGGTGGTGTATCGTATCGCGGTATTGTGCTATTACACAATTAGCATAATCGCTGTGACTTTAAATTAGTGTGTCACTAATACAAGTGTAAAGGGTTGACATACCATCACGTAGTCCTTGTTGCTAGAAACATATTTACTTAAGTGGCAGGATGTATATTACCTACATCACAGCATACAAAACAATCCGATTTCGTTAATCACTACTAAACAAGACCTGCCTGTCTCATCAATAACAATGTGAAAACCGTTTCAACCGAAACTGCTTAGTTTATTGAGTTATTCTCAGTAAACTTATCTGCCGAACGTAAACACATAGAAAGTATTATATTTTTGGCCCCTTTGGAAATTGCCAAAACAGACATTTTCAGACTGCACTGAAGGAAAATGCCGAACTTATTTGCAAAACATAAACAGATAAGCACCTAGCTAAAAGACCACGCTTTTTAACGTCGGCCTAAATTTAACTGGTAAGTGGTTGAGAGATTAATGAAAAAAATTAAGCCCTATACATATTTGCTTTACAAAACTTTAACAAATATTAAATTGCCCTGAAACTGCTTACAAGCGAGCGTAATTCGGCCACTCCCGAGCAACGAAGAATAGTCTGTTATAAATAGGGCTAGGAATAATTCGCGAGTTCAACGACCAACATGCTAGAATCCATTATCCTGTGTATACCGAAGCCCTACCATTTGTCCATTACCTGCTACTCATTCAGACAGCAGACAATGAACGAATAGACGGTGATTGAGTATGCATAGGATATTGGAGTCTAACACGCAGGTCACTGAACTCGCGAATTTTTCCTAGCCCTAGTTATAAACTTCAGTACAACTGCGTCTTAGAGGATGGCACGCAAGCGCTTACAGCTATAACCAGTGATTTTTGGGCAAAATAATGTTGCAGCAACTTGTTCCAATGTCTTACTTGCATATCTGCAGCTTTGCTGCGTGGTTATTGGCAGAGTGTATTAGTGAAGAGACGTCGCTCGTTTGTCTGTGCCAATCAGAACAAGGGTACCGCAACACCACACGTCTGTGATTTGAAGTTGGGAGTTAAAAACATCCAATCAATAACCACGAAGCTTAGTTGCACATGTCCACATTAGTAGGGACCCCTGATTTTCGCGAAAAGAATTTTGCCCCACTTTGTTTCAGTGACTTACGTGCACATCTGCAAATCTGCTTCATAATCAGTTAGTGGACGTCTCAGCTCTGACGTGTCTTGGGGTTTTACTATCAAATCACAGACTTGTAAAGTTGTAGTAACGTTATTGTGATTGGCAAAGTCAAATGAGAGATATCACTTCACAAAGACATGCTACCAATAACAACGAAGCAGAATTGCAGATGTGTACGTAAGTCACTGAAACAACGCGGGGCAAAATTCTTTTCACGAAAATCAGGGGTCCCTACACATTAGGCATTGAAACAAATTGCCGAAAATTTATTTTCACAAAAAAAAATCGCTGGCTCTACACACAAGCCTACCTCGGCATGCCTACTTTCCCCACACGCCACTGCTGATGCGACCGTAGGCTTTGACACAAACCAATTTCTTGCTGAAAGTCTACAGACAGGAAAATTCAGCGAATTCATTTTTAAGCAGGCTAAAATTCAGTCGCACGTGCATTTGTGCTACGACTGCCGTTGGATCATATTCCTTGCTGGACACAGCTTGGGAAATTCTGAGGCTGTAAAAATCCTGTATGTAAACAAGAACCAAATCCCATACCTCCCTTGTCTGAGGTGAAACTGGCTGATCAATAAGCCAGTAGCCAATATACTGCTGAAGTTCTAAAATCCATAGTAGAGTGGAGTCTAGTCTACTGGTTTTTAAACTCGTGATATTTCTCTGTTACTATATTGGCTCAATTGTTGTCTACGTCGCGTCGTGTCTTCAACTCATGATGTAGCAACAGTTCTCGGGGCCCTTAGGGTTTATTAATCGTCCTTATACTTTTTTGGTACTTAGACCTTGATATGTCTTATTCCACTGAATTTGCAGCAACCAGTGTCGTACATAGTGACATATATTAAGATATGGTGGAATATCGCGAGAAGCTTTTATGCCAGCGTACTCAGAACCAATGAAGTGACCTGCGCCTAGTTATCATTCGCCTAGTCAAACACAGTCCCACCAATAACGCAGAAAAGCGTCGGAAATAAATAAAGTACACAAAATACACTGCAGCCTAGCAAATAGTCAACTTTTCCCGCCGTAAATCACCAGCCCTACATAAATTAAGTCATGTAAAATGTTAAGGGGGGAGTTCACCTAAAAATTTAATTGTTTTAATTTTATGTATATAGCCTATGTATGTATATAGCGTATATGTATATATATTTATATAACCTATATATGTTATAAATAGCCTACGTGGGGTGGTTCGTTTTAAAGACATACGTTGCAACAATTTTATTACTGCAATTAAAAATTTTTAGCTTCCATAGTTTATTATAACAGCATGTTTTTAAGTTCAAATTTGTTAAAATCGGTTTTATGCACGAAAGGAAAACCAATCAACTCACTCAAATGAAAAAAAATATTCACACAGAAGAACAGTGCCATGAACTGTCATGACCTGTATAAAAACCATATTTATTAGTTTCTTTATTTTTTAAACATTAAAAAAATAAAAATTATTTATTTTAAATACTTTTTTAGTAAAAAAAGACAGTGCTATTTTGTAAACATGTATTTTCGTTGCTTGTGACACTGTTCTTCAGTGTGAATTTTTTCGTTTCACGCAAATTTTTTCTTTAATTTGCTATGATACAAAAACTATGAACGCTAACAAATTTTCGTTACGGTAAAAAAAGTCACAATATAAACCTACAAAATAAACCATATCTCGTACAAATATAAAAATGATTAAAACAATTAAAAATTTCAGTTAACCGCTTCCTTAACCTAAATATCCTCATGGACAACAAAACTTACTGAAGTTATAAAATGAAGTATTGTAAACCTACCCTACATTGTGATAGTAAGGCTCCGAACTTCATTACCAGAAACATATTACAAATTTTAATTGTGATATGTGTGAAACGTTGGTCCCTTATTGCCGAAATTACACATGCCTGCTCTCTGTTTGTAACCTAGTGAACTCTGTGTAGAGATCCTTCCAAATTTTGTAAATCCTGCAATGTTGTGTATCACGATATTAAAGAATATCATGGTAGATGGTTGGTTCACCTTGTAAGTTGCAGTGATTTTCAGATCTTCCACGGGTTTTCTCAGAAAATAAAGGCCAACGAAATTTTAACGAAAGGTTGTTTTCTACAAATTTTTTTAACGCAGAACCACGTACTTCAATCCGTTTCCGGAAATGTCTTGGCATCTTATACATGCAGTAGTAAATACTGAAAGTCTGTAGCGGTGTACCCCTTTTCTGAGGTCTTGCCACGTTTTATTTATGTCAAGTCAAACTAGACGTGAGTCGCCTGTGTACAAGACCTTCAAGGACGCTAGTATCACTATAGGTCATTCGGGATAAAGTGAGCACTAAAAATTTTACTTTTGAAAATATGACTAGCCGTTACTGCATATGGTTCAACATTAACTATGGCTACCTTGCTGCTTGTGTGATTGGCAACGAAAATACGCAAATATAGTTCCGTGTATTTTCTATTTAAATACAGCAATACTGAAACAAAATCAACCAATATCAACATAATTATATTTTGTATAGGCATAATTAGTAATCCTTTATTTTTTTATTAAACTGTATCGATTTATACTGCCTGCATAATTTATCTAATACGTGCAAACATCAGGTGATGTGTGTGCAGACTCAAGAGTGGTTAGACATTTATCATCGTTAGCCATTAGCTACACGCGGAAAGTTACGAATTGGCTGAAAATAGAACTTTAGCAGGTTTTTTTTTAGTGCTCACTTTATCCCGAACCGCCTATACAGCCCGCACCACCTACTGTAAGTTGGCGGCTGGCGAGTGGGGAATGTCGAAGAGAGGATAGGCATTCTTTACTACTACCGTTTTATATTTGACTGCCTTATGTACTTGGGGTCTATGTTTTCATTCCGGAGTATGCTGTGCCTTGACTTAGTGCTCGGATTCATGGAGTGCCGTCCACCTTTCCTAAAGCTGGCAACCGCCAACTAAAGTCGCGCGTGCTGTACTCTGTGCTGTCACCACTCACCTACTGTCCTGCTAGGGTTCACTTCACATCTGACACGCCCACTGTATTGTGTGACGTTTATAGTTGACCGACTCTCAGCCTATTGGGAAAGTGTGAGATTATGAAGACAGTGTCTTAATCTAAATGCCTCATAACCTAATATTAACATTATTGGCAATAATCAATATAATTTCATTACTAAATTGACAGTAAACTATGCTGTACAGGACTTAAAAGCCAGTTACAAAAGAACTCGAGACAATGGCTGTTATACCCACGGTAATATATCATTCAGAAGCAGAGAAATTGACATAGAATTGTTCTTCTAGCTACACTCGAGCATAGTCTTTAAGGCCTTGTTACGGAGTTTTGCAGTGATTTCGAAAATATTTTTTTTTATTGCTACCTAAAACTCATATCAAAATTTCGCTGCACAGTTTTGACACTTATATGTCATTATTTGTAGCTGAATTGTTTTGTAGAATTATACTGAACGGTTTATTAGATTTCATTACCCAAAGTAGCACGTTTTTCGACGTGAAAATAAGCAAAAATGAAGGAAATTATTTTTTTGCTGGCGAATGGTACATTATTTTAAAAAACGCGTCCACAGAATTGTGCATCGTGTGATTGCACATCGACTCAATTTTTTTCAAAACTTTTGGTTAAAAAATATTTGAGTTATTGGCACCAGTCTGAAAAAAACTCGGGAACAAGCCCTTAAAGCATTAAACTTCTAAGAGGGTTCCGAACAGTGATAAAATCAAAACGACCTACCTAAATGTAATTGGACTGCCGGTGACTTTCACTGCTATTAACAAGCATCTACCCGAAGTATGAATGTACCACATTGTACATCAATTTTTAAAGACCTAATGATTAGGGAATATAAAATTTAACAAGTTCATTGCCAGTTGACTAGGTTCAAGGAAATGTGTGGGACCTACCAATCACTGTGTTTTTTTTTCTCGAAAGTATGTATGGCTTGTTTCATTGCCGTAGGTGCACATCTGCAATTCTACTTCATGGTTAGTGATTGGGTGTTTTTAACAGCGGATCACACATGTGTGGTGTAGCAATAACCTTGTTCTGATTTGCACAATCAAGTAGCCTACATACGACTGCCATATCTGCCGCTAACCATCAGGTACAGTAGCATAAGTGCAAGGATGGCAAGGAAACTAGCCTTTCAATGTTATTTATTTAAAGAAAACTACCGCTGATGGTATCAACCCCTCTTTTAATATGACTTTTTCCATGCACAGAAATCAAGGCAAAAACGTACTGCCACTTGGGAATAATTTTTTTCTGATCTGATGAGGTTCGGCGTACACTCAGAACCAGGGGAGTAGTAATTACTTCTTGAAAATACCTTACCCACTGCATGCCGACATAAACCTAATTCCTTCCCCACAACACTCACATCTGAAACTTCTTCATACACGTGAACTGCACGACATAAACTGTCGTGAGTGATGAGATTTTGGTCAGTGTTTAAGGGGTGATATGAGGAGATTCAGTGACAGTGCCGGAATGAAGGGGGCCTCGACCAACGGCATCGTTCGGCACGAGTCCCGTATGTGAAAATTCGGATCGACCGAAGCCTACGGGAATCAAGCGGGAAGCAAGCGCCCAAAAGCGCTGTGCCAAAGGCGGTCTTCGTGAAGATTTATGTCAGACAGTAACGTGAGCTTGGGCCTTCCTCATAATTACAGCAATCGAGGCACTTGGTATACTCGTTACAGCAAATTTGTTTCGGTTGCAGGTACAATGTTCGTATGTTGGTACTAATGTCGTAAAATCGACAACCTAGTTACGTTTTTTCCTTGTCCATGTTCTATGGAGAAGTTTATATACCAGAACGATTACATACATCACGGGAGTTAAGTTTGCTTCGTAAATAAAAACATGACAGCAAATACAGAACTTAAGTCGTACACTGAGATAAATAACTGTAGGTGCCATTCTTGTGTTAAAATAGACAGCAATAGAGTTTGTTTATTCTGGGCCTACTATCTGGACTGTTCCTACAATCTGTTCAAGAGAAGTAATAATATATTATGTAGACAAAATAAATTATTTGTTCCTTTTACGTAATAAGTTGTTGTATGAACCATCCTGATAATACTGACAACCAAACTGTAATGTTGTCCTTATTTTAACAGAAGTATTGAATCTAAAACAATGTTTTTTTTTCTCATCGCACGCACAAGAACTATGGCCTTCGTGTTTTCGAACTCATTCATTCTCAACTTTGCAAAACAGGCCTTGTGCACGAGAGCTACTGATGTTATACACAAAGGAAGCTGTTATATTGAATTCTTTGTACGAATAATGCGAATAATATTGCAAGATTCGAAATTTATCAGGGCTTTATTTTACGTATCGTTATTATTGTAAAATACGATTACACTTCATATTTGCTCAAATGCCTCTTCACACTTTCACAGATCATACAGAGGAGGGAGTCCAGAATTGTCCATATACCCATGATTCAGTGCACGTGTTTATGTGTTTTTTACACGGTGATACGAAAAAGTCAGGACGGTCCTTATATTTTCCCTACGGCTCATTAGAGAAAATTATCAAGCCGTTTGATTGGTTGGTCGATTTCCCGATTGTCTGGATCTGCACGAACTTGGGCGTGTGAACGAGCCAATACTCTGTGACCAGAACGGTTAAAACCTAACCCTCATAGCTAAGATGGCCTACACGAGGGCGAAGGGGTAAGAAGGGTAAGCTTACAGCTCCAACAAAGGTACTGTTTGGCAGGAGGCCGAATAGGGTCCAAACAAGCCCGCTAAAAATAATTTCTACCTGGTCCTCGGATACCGTGCAGACTTGCCAACCTGGCGCCAGGCCGTAGGGATAGGTTTACACGATCACGAACATCTGCCCGTCATTAATGATGCCTGTATGCTCTGTTTCGTATAGTTTTTGTAAAATTTGACAGCTGTATATGAGTAATAATTAAAAACGATGGTTTATCGCGGGTAACCTTGACTGTCTGCTGGGTTTCAACATACGTTCTGCTTATCAAATTATTACTGGCCTTCACGTGTACGTGGAGCGGTTACCCTATTTGACTGAGCCAATAATATGTTATGCCTAGAGCCCACGATTTTTGGTGAAAAGGATTCTGCAACAATTTGTTTCAATGCCTTATGTGCACATGTGCATCTCTGCTTCATCGTCATTGATTGGCTGTATTAAATTCTCAGCGTCTCGGGGTTTTACCCGCAAATCACAGACGTGTTGTGTCGCAGTAACCTTGTTTCTGTTGGCACAAGTCAAATGAGCCACGCCTGTGCAATTATACATTCAGCCAATAATCATGTAGCAGACCTGCAGATGTGCACGTAAGGCATTGAAACAAACTGTTGCAGAATTCTTTTCACCAAAAATCGTGGGCTCTAGTTATGCCTGACATTGGTCGACAGACAGCTACGTTGTGTCAGACGTATATCTCGCAGTCGTACGTGTTGCAAGATGCTATAGCGTTTTCAAGGGTTTGTTGACACAAAACATTTCCGCGATATACCATATTCTCTAGCAATAATTCTTAACATTTTGTAATATGTTACACAAGGCAAGACAAAAGTATAAGTACAAATGGTGAAATAAATTTCTCAGGTACATTTTAGAACTAAAAATATATTGAATAGTGATATAATATTTAAAATGTTAAAAATGTTTTGCTCATATAAGTATCTGTCAAATTTTACTGAAGCTACACGAAACACAGCATATACATAGGCCTATGCACAGAGAAAATAACTCGTTGTTAATCGTTACTGTTTTGTAACAAAATATTATCTTACAACGCTTTTCAGAGTGATTTTCAAGTTACAAATTTTTATATTTAAAACGGTACATTTTAAATCTTTCGTACCTACGCTTCTTAGCCAATGTTTGTTTTGATTCTACACGCATTCTTAGATTTCGGTTGGACAGAGAAGATAAAACTGCTTCGTGGGTGAATTTCAAATATTTCAACTCAACGTGGCATGTCAAAGTTTATATCAGCGTAAAATGCACTTATTTTGTCACGGTATCCAATTTTTAAATGGCTTCCTGCATGAAGCTGTGTGAATTTTCCATTAATGTAAGAATGAAAATGTGCATCCTGTAAGATAATCACCATTTGTTAAATAAACACAAAATAAAAAAATGGATTGGTACTGAGACAACGGCGTTATTAACTTATCGGATTGCGTTAAGTAAACATACGATATGGATTCAAATTGCATCACACGTGCATAACTGAATGCAATGGCGTCTTGTACTTTCAATTTTAATCGGTCGTCAATAAAGTTCGTCTTTAGACTATATACTTTAATCGGAGTAGTGCAATGACAGGTGATGGTAATCACGATGCAGGCAACAATAAACTATGCGTTTCTTCATGTGCATGAAAGTACGTTGCAACCTTTTCGAGATGGTTCCTTGAAAAAAATGAGGTATGGTTATGTAATGTAAGTTGTCGGCAGGTGCAAATCTTACGGGTGGGGAGGGGGGAGTTCACGCAAAGTTTTTATTGTTTTAATATTTTTTATATTAAGGGGGCGGTCCATGCCAAATTTTTCATTATTTAAAAATTGTTGTATTTGCACGAGATAGTGTTTATTTTGTAGACATATGTGATGTCTATGTTTTGCTTACTGGAATTTTTTTTGTAACTTTCATAGTTTGTATGTAATGGCATTTCATAGTCGAAATTTGCACATTTCTGTTTTATGAATTTATTCAAAACCAACAAACTCAACAACATGAAATAATTCACACTGAAAAACAATGGCATTGGCTATAGCAACACGCGTATAAAAATACAGATGTTAAAATGTTTGTATTAAAAAAAAAATTACTTACGTTTACAAAACTTTTTTTCAAATTCAATATTTTTTTTTAAATACAAAAATTTTAGCTTTTGTGTTTTTATACACGTGTTGATGCCGCCCATGACATTTTGTTTCAGTGTGAATTATTTCATGTTGTTGAGTTTGTTGGTTTTGATTAAATTCATAAAACAGAAATGTACACATTTTGACTATGAAATGCCATTTTATACAAACTATGACAGCTACAAAAAATTCCAGTAAGCAAAACATAGACATCACATATGTCTACAAAATAAACACTATCTCGTGCAAATACAACAATTTTTAAATAATGAAAAATTTGGCATGAACCGCCCCCTTAATACGAGATATTGTTTGTTTTTAAGACATACGCTGTGATTAATTTTCACAGTAATGAAAATTTTCTAGCTTTCACAGTTTTTGTATAGTAGCAAGTAAAAGCCCAAATTTGCATAAAACTCTTTTGTACAAGAAACAAAAAACAATTGACTTACAGAAACGAAATAATTCACACTAATGTAAAGAGACACGTGCTAGAAGTAGACATATTTAATAACAGTGCATTGAATTTTTTTTTGTATTTTTAAAAAAAATATAGAAACTTGACAATTTTTTATTTCAATACAGCAATTTTTTAAAAATACACAAATCATTCAATGCAGTTTTTTATTCGTGTCTTGACGTGTTCCGCTACACTGTTCTTCAGTGGGAATTGTTTCATTTCAGTAAGTCAGTTGGTTTTCGTCCCTTGTATAAAACCGTTTTATGCTAATTTTGGCTTTGACATGTAATTATAAAAAAACTATGAAATCCATAAAACTTTCACTACTGTACTGTACATAATAGTCTCAATGTGTACCTATAAAACAAACAACGTCTCGTACAAATATATAAATTATTAAAACCATCCAAAAGGGAGAAGTTCGCAATTGAAAATTGATATTGAAAATGAATGTAACTTAGAAAAAACAACTTAAGGAGGAATAAATAATGCATTTCCGAGTGAATGAGTCATAGAACCCACTAAAACATGCCATAGTTATTGTTACAAGAAAATGTAATTTATTAAATTAATGGAAATGGTTTGGATCACTATAGATTTCTTTTTAAGTAAAGTATACAGCAAATGTAAAATATAAAAGAATTTAAAAAATTTGTGAGAAAATACAAACATGTTTGAGTTACACGTATGAATGCTTATAGTCTACGTAAGTTTAAATTTACCCAAAACTTATATGTTTACGTTGCCTCTCTTAGAAATAAAAAAGGATCGTTAGCTATATTTCCTTTGTTGTGTTTTGCAGGGAGTTAAGACGCTTATCTGAGACTAAACCACTGGTGAAGGTTTTATATGTGAGGCACCACGGGAAAAGGGACCTTAACTTATTACAGAGAGTTTTACAGGAGAGGCTAAAACAGCCAAATGGGTGGTTTTTTCACATTTTCTGTTTTGTACAGCAAACGCTACCTTGTGGCTTTCAGAACAACCTCATTGAGGATTTAGTTGAGAATGTTACCGCTGTGAGGTAAATATGTATTCTACGACACCTCTGCATGCCTCAGAAAAGGGACCTAAACTTATACAATGCTTTTTGAATGGTGTAAGTTAAGGTCCCTTTCCTAAAAAACCATTGTAATAGGGAACTAAATTTTAGACAATGCTTCTGAATGGTGTAAGTTAAGGTACCATTTCTAAAATTAATAAAACTGGTTTTTATAACTTTATAAAATAATTGTTATGGTACTTATCAAAATTGTATTATTAATTCTGAAGTGTTGCATCTTCTGAAGATATTTATTTGTTGTTATTACTCGATGGCTGGTTCCATAACATGTCATTATC